>OVBA01001490.1:0-43660 GCA_900406435.1 Lepidium aucheri | reverse complement strand
TATATATATATATTATAAAATTATGAATTTCCGACTCAAAATCAATTTAATAATGAGTGGAGAGGCTCTTATCTTATATATAGTACTCAAGTCTTAGCTAAATTTTTAATGTAGGATCTTCTCACACCTTTTTCGAGATAATGGTCCATCTAGCCATTAGTTTCGATAATTCAATTTTGGATTTAGATTAATCGGGTCTTTTTTGATAAGCCAGATCGATTGGGGTAGGGTAGGTGTGTTCAGACACTAATACCAGATAGAATTATGTACTTTTAACTCAAAACCAATTGACAATAAATAGAGAAACTATTATCTTATATATAATATTCAACTCCCATCTAAATTATCGATATAGTCTAGTTAGATTCTCATAATTTATAACTATACATAAACTAGTGAATTGAAATCCCATCTATTTTTCATTAAAGAATTTAGATTATAGTTTGGGTTTTGTCGGTATATGACATAATCAATATGGATAGAGAAAAGAGATAATGATCTAAAAGGAGAGTTGTGAGAAGTGGAGCCGACACACGTCGACGCTTAGCCGCTTAGAGACACACCATGTGGTCACGTGTTATCGTTTGTTTCTCTTCTTTTATTATTAATGTATATTCAGACAAGTCTCAATGAATATAGAAGAGAGAGTGAGTCTCTTCTTTAGTTGTTTGTTGCAATTAACACAAACACAACTTCCCCATTTTTTGCTTTTCTCAACTCCAATCACAATTCACAACCCAATACACACAAAACAAAATCACTTATTTCAAGCCAAAACAAGATAATGAAAACCTCAAGTTAGTAACCAAAGAATAAGATGAAGGACAAGGCAGAGAGTGGAGGAGGAGGAGGAGTAGGATACGTGAGAGCAGATCAAATAGATTTAAAGAGTTTAGACGAGCAATTGCAGAAACACTTAAGCAGAGCATGGACTATGGAGAAGAGGAAGAGTTTAAGTGATGGTGAAGATAACGTTAATAATACAAGACATAACCAAAACGACTTTGGTCATCGACAACTTGTGTTTCAACGACCACTACTTGGTGGTGGATATAGCAATAACAACATCAACAACAATAGCAGACATAACAAAAACGATGTACTAAGGTCGAGGAGAGAGTGGGAGATTGATCCTTCTAAGCTAATTATCAAAAGTGTGATTGCTCGTGGTACTTTTGGTACTGTTCATAGAGGAATCTACGATGGTCAAGATGTTGCTGGTACTGTTTCTCTATCTCTCTTCGTTCATAACGTTTTGTTTTTATTCTATATGAAAAATCATTTTCTTTTATATATATATATATAATCCTTTTTTGGTCAAATAATTTAGAGTATAAAATTTATTTCCAAAATGAACAAAAGGGTCAAAACTTTGTGGAAGATTCCTTAGATTTCTTAATCTAGTAAAAAACATGCAAATAGTAATTTAATCGAAAATTTGTAAAAAAATTTCAATCTTACTCATTTTTTCAACTACTAATTGGATCCATACTAATTGGATCCATATCCAGAGTCCATATTCTAAAACTTTTTTTTTAATCCGGAAAGAATCAAATTCTGGTGTCTGAAAAATGTTAAAGTGTCTACTACTATTGGGCTACACTTTCTCGGCGAAAAACTTGTAGTCTAGTATTGGCAATCTCTTTAATATGTACACATCAATGTTAGCCATATTAATTAGTGATAAGATATAAATAAAAAAAGCTAATATAAAAAAGTTAATTTTCATAATTGTAAAAAGAACTTTTATATAAATAATATAATAGGAAACCCGTGAAAATATGTAAACTAATCCACAAATTTTTTGACTAACCATATGTATAACCACGCATTGCATGCTCACGGCTTCTTCTTTTTAAACAAAAAGCTCAAAAAATGTTATTTTTATCTTTTATAACTCATATACGTGTGAATAAAAACAGTGAAATTATTAGACTGGGGAGAAGAAGGGCACAGGTCAGACGCAGAGATAGCTTCCCTTAGAGCTGCTTTCACTCAAGAAGTTGCCGTTTGGCATAAGCTTGACCATCCCAATGTCACTAAGGTACTCTCTCAACACTTTAACACGTGTTAGAATATCCCACATGTGAAGATTTCAATGTAAAAAGTTCATGAACATTGTAAATTGGTTTTGAGTTGGAAACATCTGAATCGTATATAGTTTAGATCAAATCCAATATACTAGGGTTTGTCTAGTCTTACAAACTTCATGCACTAGCAGTTCAGACCTAAAGCGGGTAAAACATCTATTTTAGGTGCCAAAATAGTATGAAAGTTAAAAAGGCATCAAATTCGAGCCTTTAAATGTTTATTTTATTTTGTATTTCAGTTCTCAAGTTCAAGCCTTTAAATGTTTATTTTGTTTTTATGTTTATATTATATGAGTTTGCATAAATTTTTGTTGTGCCGGGCCCTGCTTCATGTACTTTTAAATATATTGGGAGCTCATAATTCCTAATAAAATCTAAGTTGATATAATGCAAACATATCAATAGAAACATGCATATCTAATAGAGTTGTTATATAATAATAGTTCATAGGAGCTGCAATGGGGACATCGGAGATGAGCATACAGACAGAAAACGGACAAATGGGAATGCCAAGTAACGTTTGCTGCGTCGTGGTTGAGTATTGTCCCGGCGGTGCTCTCAAGTCTTTCCTCATCAAAACTCGCCGTCGCAAACTCGCTTTCAAAGTCGTTATCCAACTCTCTCTTGATCTTGCTCGCGGGTACGTTACATCTCTATAATTGGTTCCGCTTTAACCATCTTATTATAAATGTTTCTCAGCTACATAAATTATAAATGTAATGTGTGATATAGTATTTAGACAATCTTAGTCGCAAAACCCGTGTTTTCTTGCAGTGAGTAATGACTAATATGTACCGATAAATGATGTTAGGTTGAGTTACTTGCACTCGGAGAAGATTGTGCATAGAGACGTCAAAACAGAGAACATGCTTTTAGACAAGTCTCGAACCTTAAAGATTGCAGATTTTGGTGTGGCTCGTCTCGAAGCCTCAAACCCCAACGACATGACCGGTGAGACTGGAACCTTAGGCTACATGGCTCCAGAAGTCTTAAACGGAAGTCCTTATAACCGAAAGTGCGATGTTTATAGCTTCGGGATATGTCTATGGGAGATTTACTGTTGTGACATGCCTTATCCTGACCTCAGCTTCTCCGAAGTCACCTCTGCCGTCGTCCGCCAGGTCTTTCTAAATTACCTTTTTACCCTTTTCGTACCACATTCTCATATATTTCCATCTAATAGCTAAGAGTACGTATATATAAACTAGAATTTGAGACCGGAGATACCAAGATGTTGTCCGAGTTCTTTTGCTAATGTCATGAAGAGATGTTGGGATGCGAATCCGGAGAAGCGACCGGAGATGGAAGAAGTTGTGACGATGTTGGAGGCTATTGATACTTCTAAAGGCGGAGGAATGATTCCTCCTGACCAACAACAAGGCTGCTTCTGCTTCCGTCGACACAGAGGCCCATAATCTTAATACAAATTACGTTTCCATTAATTATTATTGTTAACTCTTTACTATTTTGGAAGTAGAGATGTTATTTTTAACAGTTAAGAAAAATATGGAAGTAATTAAATGTTTTAATTAGATTTGTGTTTCATTTATAGGATGAAAATGTCGTACCTATTTCAAACGATATATAATCTCATACGTTACCCACACAATACCTGGTTCTTAAACAATTTTCAATCTTTGATTTGTTTAAATTAGTTCTGGGTATAAAAATCGGAATCGAAATATGGAACCGAATCGAAATATAAGGAATCGAATCAAAACTGGTTAATTAACCGAACAGTTTCGAAATTCAATAATCGGAAGAATTGGAACTGAGAACCGAATACATATCCGAAAAAAACAAAAAATATAATTATACATTTCAAAATAATTATTATATAAAATTTAATAGTCTAAATAGTTTATTTAAACTACCGAGGACAGGTGGTCCAGTGGTAGTGGCCACTTTACAAATCCTCAGGCACCCGGGTTCGAGTACTTCTCAGGTACATGAAGAAAGAAGAAAGTTTGGGTTTTGACTATGGATCGGGCCTTGTCGATCCAACTATATTAAAGTTGACAAAAAAATAGTTTATTTGAACCACAATTACTTAAAAACTAAAATATTTAATTGATATAATTAATTGATGTTTTTTATTGATTAATTAAAAAGAAATTAGATAGTACTATCCGAACAGAAACTAAACTGAATTTGAATAGGTATCTATTGGTTACTTTAAGTTCATAACCGAAAGAACATCAGAACTAAAATTGAACCGAACCAAAATTTGATAAATATCTATTGGTTACTATTTTTTCAGAATTGAAAGAACTGAAAACCTAAAAATCGGAAATCGAACCAAAAATCTGAACGTTCGGGACTAGTTTAAACTGCAGTAGATCTATGATTCTGTCAATTTTCTGCTAATAATAAGATCGATAAAACTCTTTCGATTGTCTAAATTCCCTTAAAACTCCATACAATATAACATGGAAATTACACAAACAATTTATAAACTATATATATGTAAATTTAGCGACTTGACCAAAAATACTATGCCGGTTTTATAAAATCCATATGTGTATATACTCAAAACATTTTATAAAATGTATTAATAGGAAAAAAGGACACTTTTAAAGTTCTCTCACAAAAGTAAATAAATAGTTTATTAATTATGAACCGAGAAAAGGAAAAAAAAAAAAGATAATTGGAGTTAACCGGCGATTTTGTAACTCGGGTTAGCGAGGTTCTCTAAACCGGAGACAACTTGAATGGATTCAATAACATCACCCACTTTAAGATCAGCTAGAAAATCTTCATTCTCAGTAACGTAACCAAGCACAGCGTAACGACCGTCCAATATGTTGGAATTGCTTGGTGTTAGCTCACTCTCTTTTAGCAGCCAAAATACTTGGCTTGATCCTGAGTCATTCTCAAACTCCTGTGTAAATGTATGCATACACAAGCTTGTTAAGTTGTTTCATAAGATCTAATAAACTATGTAGAAGAAGAAGAAGAAGAAAGACTCACTTCTCTTGCCATTGCCATTGTCCCAAATGCGTTGAAAGGAAGCATAACCTGAGCCTTATAAAGACCAAGTTCCTGTTCACCAACACACAAAGACCAAACAAATTTCAGTGGATGATGTCATTAGCTATAATAAGTCTGACAAGGAAGAGAGATATCAGGAGATTTACTTCGAGAGTTGAGCCGTAGAATGGTGTTTTCTTTCCAGTCACCATGATCTCTAGAGGAACTGTACGAGTCTTCTCGGTGCTAGGATCGATAAATCCTTCCGCAGGACCTTCTGGATCTCCAGTTTGTACCACAAATCCATCAGCTGAAACCAAAAAATACACACTAGTCAACATTTTGACAAGTTTACATATTAAGGCAATCGTGAATGTTACCGTCTTACATCTTTGAATCTCCATGCCATCATAGAAATGCCTCTCTACCAAATCCACAAAGTTCCCGGCAGTAACAGGGGCGTTATAACCATCAAGAACAATGCGGAAGACACATTCCTCGAGGTTAGGATTGTCCTTGATCTTCACCTTCATGTCCACACTAGCTCTTCCCTTAAGAAGTGGCATGTTCTGATACTCTTCCGGCACTTCATATGGGAAGCCATCGACCATATCCTCTTCTATTCTGCGAATGCCCCACACGAAGATCTCAGCTGCAGTCATCAATCACAAAGGGTCTAAATGAGCACAACCCAATCTCACTTCCTTATAGAATAGTTTCTTTATCTCTCATTCCTCATTCATTACCCCTAATGTTAAAACTTACCCTCCAACATATTTGAGAATCTCTTTCTGTTTTGAAGCAACCGCATCTCTTTTCCGATTTTCCACAATCTGTAACATATCTTGCATACCAGCTTCCAACTTTTCGATCATTTCATTACCATGATCCNCTTCAATTCAAAAAACCCCGCCACAATCATACTTTTCCCTTGTTGCAATGATCGACTTGCCTGCCTCACATTCTACAATACACAACACACAACAACAAAGGGATTAAATCGAATACTCGAGGTACAAGAGCATATGTTATCACCACAACTCTTTACCCTTTCAACAGAATCTAGAGCCTTAACACCAGCAATCTTAAGGCTATCAGTGATATCCTCAAGAGGCTTTTGAACTTCTCTAATGGCTTTGTTGTCAATAGGCAATGCATATCTTAATAAAGCTCCTGGATCTTTAATAGGAGGACCAGAGATCAACACTGAAACATCTGGAATTGCTGGATTCGTCACTGCGTAAGCATTAGGAGGCAAACCAATCGACGGTGCTCCAGCTATTAAACCGACTGATAAAGCCAATGAAATCGCACATTCTTTCAATGATGACAATGTCCCTCTCTACATTCAAAATCAGAGCATTTCATCAGTTTTAGAGAACAATCTCACAATTGATTTCAATCTCTCTATCCATCAAATCAACTTTAACAAACTCTAATCACATTGCGCATTGGTTACGACTTAAAGGAAGAAACAGAGTTAGGAACCAGAGAGACCGAACCTGCTTAGTTCCACGAATGTTGTCGGAACAACAACGAACTTCGAGAGGCTTTTTGGAGGAAGAAGAAGAAGAAGAAAGGATTCTCCTTATGGGAAATCTGGAGGAATTAACGAAATTGAATGTAGGAAGAGAGGCAAACGATGCTGCCATTGGAGATAGAAAGCGGAGAAAAGAATGTAAATCGAAAAAGGGTTTAAAGAGAGATGAATTTCAGAGAGAGCCCAAATGAATTGACATTGGATTACAAGGTTTTTGTTCAGACCGAAAAGAACATGACAAAGAAAGTTATCTTCTTTAAGTTTAAGTCTCTGTGTCTGTGTCAAAAGAGGATAAGAGGTTTATGACTCTGCGTCCTTCTCTGTCTCTCCTCTCTGGATAAGATTACCATTTTCTTCTCAAAGATTCTTTGTTGGATTCGTATATATATTTTCTTTTTTTTATATAGTTAGTAAAATGGGCCGTTAGTTGGGCCTAATTTATTGTATCTCTTAAAGTATGGGCTCTTAAATTATATGGGCCTCTACATTTATTTTTACAATCCATTATAAGATTAACTCTGGTCAACCCAAAACATCACTTCATTTTAAACAAAAATATATTTCAAAAACATCACTACATGGGAGTATCATTGTTTTGTCTGATTATTTGATTTTATCACAACAAAGAATTATATAAATACGCAAGTAATTTTTATTCTAATGGTATGTGCTAAGTTTATTAAAGGTAGGCGTATTTGTACATTTAGAGATCGAGTCCTAGCGCTTACATTATGTAGAAACTTGGCTAATGAATCGGTCAGTTGTGATCCAATGTTGACAAGAAAAAGAATTATATAAATACATGCCGAGTTTGTCTTAGTTTGATGGTTAGAATAATCTAACTAATGATTTAGATATCTAGAAGTTTGATTTTTCTGTAAATTAAATAAAAATATTAGAAAATAAATTTTAAACTATAAATCATATCTTATCGATTATTGACAACAAAAATTATATAAATACATAAAAAGCAAACTAGGAATTATTCTATATAGAATAATTTCTACAACTAATTTAATATCCATTATAAAAGTGGCCAAATAATATGGTTTTGTCAATGGGTTACGTGTGAAATGTGTATATACATCAAAGAAAGATGTAGAATTGTAGAAATATAAAAATGTATATAAGTAAATACGTGTGTGGTTTGAGATGAAGAAAGTGAATATATCACTATTGGAGCACAGTGAGAATTGGAAACCCATACCTTAATGAGTGGACCTTCTCTAATGAAAAAGACTGATTATATTTTTATATTAACTTTATAATTATATCCTTTTTTATATTTCTGAATATGACATTGTGAGTGGCCCTGAATTATAAAAAAAGCTAATATGAATATTAAGACAGATAGTAACGATTCCATTGAAGCTTTTATTTAATTTAATTATTATTTTTGTCTGAAAAAATTCATATATTAATAATTTGGAGTATAATATATTGACAGATAAAAACGAGGGAAAACGACAATATCTCCGGAAACTAAACGTAAAAAACAAAATTTCTGAAAGAACTAGACTATTGGCACTTATGGATTTAGACTCTAAAATCTGTTAATTCGAGTTCGCCAATAACTATATGAAGTTTAAACTGATGGTGAAACTTCTTATGGCGAATACATGCACCTAAAACATGAGTTGGTAGACAGGCAAAAACGAAACTCACATTTTTCTGAAAATAACGAATTAAAAATATAACCGAGAATTTGACAATGTACTAAAACCTATAAAAAACCAGACTCTGAACAAATTAATATTAAGAGCATCGCCAAAGAACACAACAAGCCTCTAATTTTTTTCTCTAATATTGGGGTACAAGTAGCCAGTCCAGTAGCCAAATTCTTATATAATGTATGCAGTGGGATTCGATCCCTAATTGTTTAAATGCGTCTGCTTTAAGAACTTATCACCTTGCACTAGACTAAAGGTCATCTACAACAAGTCTCTGATTTAGTTTATATTGTTATTTTTATCAATTAATTTAGTATTTGAATGGAAGAAGAAGAAAATATGATAGTGGAGGAAACTATTAGAGAAAAAAAATGTGGTGAAACAACTTTAGAGATTGATCTTCTTTAAGGAGAACCACACACATGGCGATACAATCCACTCACATCTTCTAAAGTCATTGTTACTCTCAGGTGTTCTCTTTCTTTCTTTTTCTTTTTTCCTTACATTTCATTTTCTATAAATGTATTTTTTTCACTTCTGTTTTGTGCAATACAAAATTCATTGTTTTTTTTTCCTTTTACACTATGAGTTTTTGTAACATTTTGTTTAAGATGATCCATGGTAATGTGTCGAAACTAATCTCTTTTAATCTTTAAATTCAGTATTAATTTGTATTGTTTTCTTATGCTTTAAATTCCCATGAATTATTTGTGCCAATCAACTTTTTCAATAAAGCAAAATGATAGAATGATAAAGAAAAAAAAAGTACCTATTTTTGGAAAAATAAAAAGAAAAAACTCGGAGGATACTATCCAATGAAAAAGTTGCCACCATTTTCATGTCCTCTTTATCTTAGCTATGAAGAAAAATTATAACAAAAGGAAAACTCTTCATTCTTATTTTTGAATTAGATTTTTTACAAGATGAAGATATGTGAAAAAAAATCAATATAATTTTACCTGTGAAAGATGATTGTTATATTTTTCATAAATTAAAGAAGAGATAACATTCCTATGAAATTTATAAGTAGTCAACTTATAGTTCTATAAGAATAAGTTTATTATTAGTCGAGGACGTGTGACACAGTAGTAAAGATCACTTTAGCATTCTTTGGACACTCTAGTTCAATTTTTCCCAAATACAAGGAGAAAGAAAAAAGTTTGGCTATGAATCGAATCTTTGTCGATTCTATTAGTACTAAAAAAATGAGTAAAATTGACAAAAAAATAATAAATCTATTATTTAATTTGTCTTAACTATTAACCACTAATAATATTGATTATTATTTGACATAATTTAGCATATCCTTAATTTTTTTTTGTCATCTTTAATTCTTCTTATTTTTGATCATTTTGAGGTAATACTCGTTATATCTTTTGGGGAAAAGTGAAAAATAAACCCCATTCCTTCCTAGATTGGCTAATTTCTTTATATTTTTACTATTTTTATACTATCTTTTGAGAAAAAATCCAAAAGTTATTAATTTTTTTATTTTAATTGGGTTCAATAATATATGGCATTTAGAAGTGGAAATTTTATTTTGGGCTATAAAATCTCTTTTATCCATATAGTATTTAGAAATGAAGATTGCGATGAATTGTGAGGATGTACTGAAAATTATATTATTTTTTGAAGAGTGGCCGACCTTCCAACCATATCAAGAAGATTTTCTCATGTTAAATTTTTTGTTCTGCTTTTTTTCCCTTCATATAATCTCAAAATCTCGTAGTATTAGAAGCTTAGTTAATGATTTATTGTTGTAAATGTTTTTCTTTTCACTTATTAATTGATATTAATACCATAAAGCTAATACTATTGCTCATAATTGATAAAAAAATCGGGTTGAATGATAAATCGATGGACTAAGAATTATATAAAAGAAGATTCCTCATTGAAATGGTCATTGATATCAACTGGGCAACTGGCTAACACATGACACGATCGTACTTAAGCATATATCCTCATTCATCTATATATAAATTTAGTACAAATATATATTATTTTAGACAGAAACATATCTTCAATGCTTCAAAGACAATCAGAAACGTAAATCTGAAAATTGTTAAAGAAACTAGGATATGTACTAGATTTCATTTCGTATCTATGTATATTATGAGGTCGTAGCGATTTTATGTATAAATTATTTTACCTATCGAATTGGAATGCTAGTTCTTCATAAACTATATATATACAGAGAGATATTCATGTAAAGATGCATCTAGAGAGAGAGAGCATTTGCATTTTGAGAAACTGAAGAGTCAAGATGAAATGAAAACGAACGATGAATATTGATATTTAATATATAAATATATTATATATGTCAATTCTGTTGTTTTTTTTTTGTTAATATTGGGTAACAACTGACCGGTCCATTAGTCAAATTTTTGCATAATACAGACGGTAGGACTTGATCTTTAGATATAAGTGCATCTATCTTTTATACACTAACTATCTTCCACTAGGATAAAAGCCAATTGCAGCGAATTCGGTTGTTCATCATATTTAATAACTCAACAAAAATATATGAAAGAAATCACTCAGAAAAACAAGAAGAAGCAACGTGGGGACTTGTGTATAACAACATCATGATAATGAATCTATAAAATAAAAACATTATCCTATCTTTAGCTAATTAGTTCCATGCATCTAGTCTCTCTTTCATTTCTTCATTTTTGGTATCGAGGGAAATATGGTTTGCATTATTATCTTAATCATTTTTAAATCAAGATCTCAGATATTATACTAGTAAACAGTCTCTCCTACATAGTCTGTCTAACATTAGGAGCTTTTGTTTGAGTTTAAGCTTTATTAAAAGAAAAAAAAATTGTGCCATGAATTTTATTTTTAAAAAATTTAGGCAAGATTTTAGGCCGAATGACTTGCTAGAAAATTGTATAATGTAGGAAAATATTAACAAAATTGTGATTCAAATAAATAATATTTTTTGAAAGTGTTCTTAACTTTTTAGACTATGTATCAGATCTCATGTCACACATGCTAAACAATGGAACATGATTACAAATTTACGTTATAGATCTAGATTATCATCTAATTACATGTCCATCAAGTTGGGTAGATTCTAATTAACAGCGGCGTTTTGCACATTTACATTAACAGTAACTTAACGTACACTAAACATCGTTTAATGGAGTTTAGTTTCTCTTATTATTGACTTAATTCGGTATCAAATCGGTTTAGTCAACAAGTTGTTTAATCTCTTTTTGGCAAATGAAAAGTTCAGTATTTTTTCGTAAAAAAGCAGAAATTCAGTATTTAATTACTTTCTTTTAGAAATAAAAAAATGTTAATGCACACACTCATTATAAGCGAATTTTTCATTTAAAACATAACTTGGGAGTGAACAAAGCCTCTATGCTTTTAACCATAAATGTATAAAAATATATAAAGTAGTAAATTTGTTGTAATTAGTCAAAATAACATGATTACTATATTATTGCAGGAAAGACGTCAATATGCATTAAGATAGTAAACAACCAATCTTATGAAGATAGGACTGACGTTATCACTTTGATTTTACTCAATTTTATAAAGAACCAATGATACTGTGACAGTGTTGTCATAATAATAATAGTCACAGTATGATCTAGACCGTTAGATGTATCAGAATCAACTCAATCAACCGTAGATCCGACATTGACCCGACCGTCGAGCATGCAACACTCTGGCTGAACCACCATAGCCGAATCAATCTTATAGAAGGTATATTCAGATCCAACGGTCAAGATCTGTTGTCAAGTCCACTCGTTAAAGAATATGGACCCTACCAAGTTCATAAAAGTCCACTTCATGTTTTGTAATATCCAATCACATTTGAGGGACTGCATTGTTGGGATCTCCATATTTATCGAGAAATTAATCGCTTAGCGGATGGTCTCGCTAATTATATTTTACCATTACCATTAGGTTTTCATGCTTTTAATGTTTTACTTTCCCTTTTCTATGATGTGTTTTTGGAGGATTCGCTAAGCCTTATGTGCCATAAACAATTTCGTATGTAGTTCTATTTTGTTTTGAATAAAGTACCTGGTGCTTCCGTTCTCGGTCCACTACCAAAAAAAAATCCAATCACATTCGAACTACCAAAAATGCCCCTTTGTATGCAACAATATAAAGGGTATAACAGTCATTTTGGCTTGTGTCTTTGTGAGATGTGGTATAAAAGACGGCGCTTGTTGATGCATGAATGAGTTTAGTTGATAAGTCAGTTCAGTTCACATAAAAAGATCGGAAAACGGTAAGAGATTGAAAATCGACAAGGTTGATTGGATAATAAGTTGATCAAACCCTCTGGTTCTTGAGGAGGGATTCAAAAATTGAGGTTCATGATGGGATTTTGCATTTGTCCGTTAGAGTCACCAGCTAGATTACTATGGAGTACAAGCTTCTTTCGTCATAAGATCATGATCTTCTAATCCTTCTACCTTTCTCTACTCTCTGCTAATCCTTCTTCTTAATCCTCTCTCTCTTGCTCTCTGCTTCTTAATCTTCTAAACAATGGATTCCAATTCGTTTTTCTTCAATCCATCTACTTCACATGGTAACATGTTTTTCCTTGGGAATCTCAATCCTGTTGTCCAAGGTAATTGATTTCAACATCCCTATTGTAATATCTTCTCAGTCAAATCGACATAATCCGATCTATAGTCTTAGTTCATCTTTTGAAGTATAACTCGAGATACCATAACCATTAGTTGAATCGACAAAATCCAATCTATAGTCTTAGTTCATCTTTTGAAGTATAACTCGAGATACCATAACCATTAGTTGAATCGACAAAATCCGATATATAGTCCTCGATTATTTATATCATTTAGATATCATTCACAGATTTTTTTTGTTTCTGATTGTTTGAAACTGAGAAGGAATGATGAACATAGAGGAAACATCAAAGCGAAGGCCTTTCTTTACTTCATCTGAAGATTTATACGATGAAGAATATTACGACGACCAGTTACCTGAGAAAAAACGTCGTCTCACTACAGAACAAGTAAGTATACAATACTCTCTCATCACTTAAGATTCAATAAGAGTCACTAATGATTAGGTGTGTTTAATTTGGTTTCAGGTGCATATGTTAGAGAAAAGCTTTGAAACTGAGAATAAGCTAGAGCCAGAACGCAAGACTGAGCTTGCTAAGAAGCTTGGTCTACAACCTAGACAAGTAGCTGTATGGTTTCAAAATCGTCGAGCTCGTTGGAAGACCAAACAGCTTGAAAGAGACTATGATCTTCTTAAGTCTACTTATGATCAACTTGTGTCTAACTATGACTCCATTGTCAAGGACAATGATAAGCTTAGATCTGAGGTATTGAATTTCTGTAATCACCATTTGTTGCTCTTACTGGTCCAAAGCATCAAACTGTAGAAGAATATGCTTTTGCTTAAAGAGAATACATAATAGTTTATATTATAGAGAAAATTGCGAATCAAATCAATCAATCAAATCTTTTATGGGAGCAGGTTGCTTATGTTGACCGATGTGATTATTATAAATGTAAGAATATTTTCTTTTTGTGTTCTCACAGGTTACTTCCCTCACTGAAAAGCTGCAATCCAAAGAAGAGACAGCTAATGAACCACCGAATCAAGTACCGGAATCCAATCAACTTGATCCGGTTTACATCAAAACCGAAGACCGGTTAAGTTCAGGAAGTGTTGGAAGTGCAGTACTAGATGAAGACGCACCTCAATTACTAGACAGCTGTGACTCTTACTTCCCAAGTATTGTACCAATCCAATCCCAAGACGACGACAACAACAACAACAACGATGTTAGTGATAATGACCGGAGCTGTTTTGCTAATGTCTTTGTGCCCACTACTTCTCCATCGAACTGTCACTGTGAACCATTGGGTTACTGGGGATGGCCTTAAACCAAATCAAAATCGAGATATTTGATTTTAAATGTATTTATGTGTGTGTTTTGTTAAGTACAAACAGTCTTGTCATTTGCATGTTGACGTAATAATCACATATTTGGGTATTTGATAAGTTCATACATATACTTAGATCGGTTTTTTTATCAACTATTTGATCGACAAAACATAATCTATATTCTCAAATTGACTCATAAAATTCTTTTTTATCTACTATAATATAGTGGAAAGGATTCAAACTCATGATACAAGTAATTAACTGAAAATCATCCTAATTACTAAACTGATAAAAACTCCGTACAATTTATGATTCAGTTTTTCTTTTAGTCAATAAACGAAGAAAGATCAAGATATTTGATAAGTTCATACATATAGCTGATCAGTTTTTTTGTCAACTATTGGATTAACAAAACCTAATCTATAACCATGATATCAAATCATTAACTGGAGATCATCCTAACCACCAAATTGATAAAAACTCGGGATAATTTACTATTCAGTTTTTCTTTTAGTTAATAAACGAAGAAAGATCAAAATCATCTTCAGAAAGCTGAGAGATTTTATAAAGAATGAAAGTTTACTACATTCGAACATCAGTTAATGTCTAAAAAGCGACTATGATACTAATTAATTTTCACATTAGTTAGTCTCATTCTACAAATATAAACCTCATCCACCTGTAACACCTCCCTTCGACTCCAAGAAAGATCTAAATCCGGACTTAGGTCTCTCTCACAATGAACCACTAAACCAGATCTCAACATCTACAGATTTTCGGTTCCAGATGTATACTGAAACATTGCCTATATCTACACACAGACACACACGCTAGCTCCACTTTGACTAAACCAGATGAACAAAAACTCCATATTTCTGGTTCATTCTCGCGGGGCACTCGGGGATTCTGAGTTTTTTCTAGTGGTTTCATCTATATTACTATGATCCCTCGGGTTCTTTTCTCTTCTTACCAGATCTTCTGTTGGCTCTGCTGCTTCTCTCTTGGGAATCTGAAACAGGTTGAGACTTCTGGTCTGGTAAGCTCATTGCTTTTGTTTCATCGATAGCATCTGATGGAGTTTTTGGTTTATCGTACATAATAGCTGCATCTAGGGATAAGATACGGACGGATAATGCTGATAGAGTCGAGATTTTAGCAGCCGCTGAAAGAGAAGACCAGTACCACCATTCATTTTTCAGGTACTCCGTTTTGATCATGTCTTCTAACACAATTGTTGCCTGAACCAACTGAAAAATATATTTATAAAGAAAAAAGGTATAAGACATCACATATTCGAACTTTTTCTGTGTTTTTATAGATAGAGAGGAGAGGTATTAAGGATTAAACCAAACCTCGTAAATGCTTTGAGCGGATTTGACAAATGCACGCCAAGCTCTTCTACGGTCTAAATGTGATTTCGATGGTCTTATAGCTTCTATAGGTAGTGCCACATCCATATCAAGCAAGTTGATTTTGAGGCTTCTGAAAACCGGCAAGGCTTTGCCGGTTATGCGTCTCAAAGAAGCCTGTGGAACCACACAGCAGCCATTCAACCCACTACCTGAAGATCTCTTATTCTTTTGCTCTGAGAAGCCAAAACCCTGTCCGCTCAGTTTATTCAGTGGACCGCCAAACTTGTCTGTGACAGATCTATCTAATGACATGTTAGATTCAGAATTTAAGACTTCAACATTGGATCCAGAACCAGCAAAAGTGAGCTGATCCCCTGAATCACCAACATCTAGCTTATTGGAAGTGACAGAGATGAGCACTGAGTCGTTAAGATGAGTAGATGACGATGGAAGAAATGTTGGGATGCCATCTGAACCAATCAGACCGATCTCTTTCACCACATCTCTGTTAGAGTCCTTTGTCACAAACTTGGAACAGATCTCCTCGAAATGGTATGGGGAAATAGATTCTTCTTGTTGATATCTTATCAACCCAGAATCAAGTTCGGAAACATTGGATAATTCAGCTACATTTTTGCCGGCGCTAGACTTTACGTTAACAAAATCAGATTTCAAACTCTCTTTTGCTTTCGAAGGATCAGCGATTTCTTTTCCTTCTTCAGTTGCTAATGAATATGGGATACACTTACTCTCAGTGTGCTCCTCATATTCACCATCACTTGCGAATGTTTTGTGGCATATAAGGCAGTGAATCATGGATGGAAAAACAGATTCCAAGCATTCGCATCTACACAATTTTTCTCCCTCTACAACCTTTGCCTTCTTCGCCCCTTTTTTCAATGTTTTGGTCTCTAGTTTGATGCATGGACCATATCTCTTCTCCATTGACATGGCCGCATTGGTCACAAGACCCCTGACCAAAATCTGAGAACACGGATTCTGAGCTTGTTTCCTTTCAGTTTGAACGTCCCCAAATCGTAACCTTTTCCAACACAAAATCGACTCTCTCAGGTCTCTTTCTTTTGGGTCATCGTCACGAAGCCATTGGACAAGCTTGCTGATCTCAGCTTCGGTCTCATAATATGTCCAGGGTGAATGCATTAATCTTCCATGGTCAACTGAACGGAGAAGTGGAGAGGGGACTTTTGAACCCTTCAAATCGGCTTGAACAGGCTTCTGCAACATGCTTCCATCAACCAATATACGAGGATTTTCATCTGGGAAACAGCAACCCCAATATAAACGACCACTTGCATCGTTGCCCAGAAAGTCTCTTCGTATAGATTGCTTTAGGAGCTGTGATTCTATGCTTCTGATTGATTGCTGCAGATTCTGCAATTCATTACTAGCGGCATTCAACTCCTGTTGACAAGCCTGCAACTCTTGGGAAGCCTGAAGAGATGCATCATGAGCTGTCTGCAATTCCACTGCATTGGATTTTAAAGAATGTGTTTCATGATTCCTTCCAATTGACTTGTGCAAGGTCTCTTTTTCACAAGACAGATTATCCGTTACATGAGGAGAAGGATCTGCTATAAGCGACTCATGCCTACCAGGGGATATAATTTTTTCTGGGGTGGAGACCTTGGTCTCACAGGAATTAACATGCAACTCCCCATGTTGAGCATCAGTTTCAAGCGGAGCTTTTCCTTGATTCTTGTTAAGTAATACAGTAGCAGAAGTCTCAACATTAGGGGAAACTTCATCTCCAACGCCCTCCTGTGGTTGTTGATCACATTCCATGTGGTCGGTCAAGTGACTTGAACTTTGTGGTACGTCCACTTCCTTTAGAATACTCGGCTCAACCTTGGCAAGTTTAGCTGTCAGGAATTCTTGCCGCATTTTTGTATTTTTCCATTCTGAGGTAAGAGAGCGTAACTTCTGCTGCATTTCAATTATTGCGTCAGCACACTGCTCGAGGTGTTGATGGATGAGGGATGAGCTAAGCAGTTCATCGCATAGAAATTTCAGCAGCAAAATTCTCTGCATTAGAAGAAGGAAAATTTTAACTAGAATACCAATGAAAATAGCACCAAAAGATTGTGAACATTTATAGACAAAGAGACCAGTGACACAATTAGTCACCATAAAAATAAAATCACGGTGGCAACAGGTCACATATAAAAATATAATCATGGTCTTCATCTCCAAGATGGAGTGAAAAGTTCACACAATTCAAATGAGTGAGGAAAAAATGAGACAACTTTCATAACTAACCTCCTCCGCACTGAACTCCCAGTAGTCTTTTCCTTCCATTACATCTGCTAGATGAGCAGTCATTTCCATAGAAGCTCGAGTAAGTTCCCCCTGATACTTCCTACCTTTCCGCCGCCTGACTAGTTTGTAAGATTCCAAAGCCTCTTGAGCCATGCGCTTGGCAATGACACAAGATGGACAATACCAATTTCCATCAGGAATTCTAATTAGAGGTGGATTCAAACAATATGTGTGATACTCAGCATCGCATGTATCACACAGGAGAACACTGTCATCATCTTTATCAACGCCACATACTTTACAAACCCCCTCATCCCATGGGGCCTTGGGAAGCTTATTTGTAGAAACAACAATGTCTTTAATTTCCTTCTTCATCTCTACACTTAAGCATTCCAAATTCCTGTAGTCCATAAGTTTCTGAACAAGTGGTAGAACCTACAACAGCAAATAAATCAGGCTTCGAAATTTGAAAAAAACAACAGAACCCCGATACTGCAATTACTTTCATAGAGAAAAAGAGACCATTGCCTACAATTTCTGAAAGGCAAACACGACATCATACACACACACAAAACAAATAGGCCTACTAAGCATACAGCATTAGTGGACATCTACAGATTCTCTTTGATCTCAAAGGCATAGATCTTTCAAAAAGGATAAGTCTTGAGACATTTGTTTTACGAAAATGCCAAAACATAAATGACCATCTCCACTTCAAGATGCTACAAAGTAAAGAATATATCTTCCTGTGAACAGCATAGCAGAAAAGGGAGAAAGAAGACAAACCTCAGTGTCGTATAATGACTTGAATTTTTCAGACAATGTTGCAACCAGTTCCATACAATCTGGCTGATCCGCATACATAACACGTATACCACTCCACAGCTGCAAATCAGAAAGTTAAAGTTAGCATGTCATCCATGAAAAATACCAAGTTGCAAGCATAAAAAGTACACCATCACAGAATACAACAAAAACAAAGGTCATATACCGTCCCACTATTGCTCCAAATTCTTATCATAGCTAAAACGTTGGTGAACTAAACCAGCTATAACTCTGGCGTTCAACAGAAAGTGTAACCTGATACCGGCGTGACATATAGGGACAAAAAAATTCTACATTAAAGCTCGCTATTGTGACACTTTTACATTCCTAAATCTAAACTAGTAGTGTGAATTAACAACACAACGACGCAATGCCCAAATAAGCACTCAGAGACTAATTCTTAGGTATCGTGACATAAAAAGAAGGAAGATAAAAGGGAAATCCCACCTCATGAACATCCTCAAGAAAAGCTTCAGTTGATCCGTCATATGCACCAGCAGCCAACCTTAAATCAATAGTTCTGAAGTCTAAGGTGCGTGGAACCATCGCAGGTGAACCCAGGAGTCCGTCATCATCATTATCACTGGTACTCAGCAACTTTCGTCCCAACAACGTGCAAAATACTTTTTCCTCGTCTGCAGCTGCAATTTCACGCAATATAGCACGGCATTTCTTCATAATAACATCAGATACACCTATAGACGTCCGCTTTTTGGTTCCTTTAACAGGCCTCTGCCCCAAATCTCCACCTCTGACATCCGCCAACAATGAAAGGACAGCTTTCTGTATTCAGTAAGAGGGAAATAACTTATCTTAGAATTAAGGGGAGTCTACAAAAAGTAGTATGCATTATCACTCTGAAGTAAAATCACTCGCAAGAATAAGAGACAAAAAAAACTGAAGAGAATTTGAGAAAACAAGAATTACTGAGTTTAAGCAACTCAAATTTGCAAATACTTCAGGAGAGAAGAGAATTGGTTTCAGAGATTTTGAACCTTTGTTGGTCCTGATGCATTGCCTTTGTATATTTCTTTGCTGATGGAATGCTCTAATATTTTCTTTGCCCACTCTGGTGGATTTTTCTCTAGAGCTTCATAAACACACTTTCTGATTCTAGTACCCACATTTGTTGGAAGCTTTTTCACAGGTTCCAGAACCTGTGCCCATTCTGGAATATCACCATTGCAAGTGTTCATCTCTGTAGCATCAAGGCCATCAGAATCATCATCTTCCATAGAAAGAATATCATTTTCTCTTGTCAAAGAACAAGAGATTTTCTTAATAGCCTCTGCAAGTAACTGAACGTAAAGAGTTAATATCTACGCATAAAAAGAACGATATTCTCTTACTGTGAGAATTATACATGTAATTAAGAATGTAAACATTTTAATCCATAAAAATCAAAGACTTAGTGCCCACAGATAATACTGATTTGAAATACAAAGGAACCCAGTTCTCCAGAACAGTATAATGGAAAGTGACAGCATATAAACGTAGAAGAACAAAAACATTTTACGAGATCCAAGAAGAGAAACCAAGCTCAATAACTTTCGAGTGACCTGGGACTCGAATACAACTTTGAAAAAGATCGGCCTGACTTATTCTTAGAAGTGTAAATGATATAACATTGGAAGGGAAAGAAAAACAACACACAGGTGGCATTTCAAAAATGAAACTAAACTTGTAATTCCATTATCCAATCATACAGGCAAGACATGTAATCCAGAAAACAATTAGAAAACTAACAAAAACATACCATTGAATCTGCTTCCATCCCAGCCACTCCAGTAAGCGAGCCACAAAGCAAACCACCATCTCCTTGTAAGCAACGGAATACCTTACCACTTTCACGGGCGGCAATTTCTGCTGACTCGAGGTTTCCATCCATCGATAAAAGAGACAAGACGTATCTACGGGCCAATTCAGGCCATGTGAACTCGTTAACAGGAAGCATATGCAACTTATTTCTTTTAGCCGAAAGTGTACTGTCATCCTTTTTTCGACCTCGTCTGGATCTCGATTCTCCAGAATCAAAGTTCGGATCAACAATTGAAGCTACCTTAGATTGCAACTCACATATTAGCACTTGCAGAAGCGAAATGTGAGTCCTTGTAAGAAGTGCACCCAAGCATGGCCCACCAGAGGAAGATGATATCTTGAACTCAGAACAATCCCCTGCTTTTGTCTCCTTTAGTACAGAAGCAGATGCATTTTTTGAAGGAATAGGTTGGCGAGATTCATCAAACAAAGGAAAAAATTTAGTAGATTTACAATCCCTATCACTACAGTTGATCTCACTTCTGTTATTGTCGTTCCCAGGTTTATCAAGAAAGAAACCATCAAACACTGGATTGATAAGTTCCTGTTCGAGCTTCTCAGGTGAGAAAGCCTCCTCAAAACCCAAAATTTCATGGAAACGCCAGAAAGTTTCAGATACCTAATTAGGAAAGCAAAACAAGAATGACTATAATACAGGTATGTCAGGACAAGTTAATGGAAGAGGGCGTTGTAGATTACCATGTAAGGGAAACACATATCCATACCTGAAGGAAATCACCAACAAGCCCAGGAGGAAGCCTCAAACACATTGGCCTCCCAGGAGGGGGGTGTGGATTGCTGACACCATGAACGCTATTCAGTTTAGGTTTCTTGCCTTCTTCCTTGATATTTTCCCCGCCTTTTGGTTTGACAAGAAGGGCTCCTTCCGCTACAGTGACAGTTTCAAAAGAAGAACTTCTACTCTTCAGAGTCCTATAATTTGTACAAGATTCAGCACCAGGCATGCGTTCAACCATTTCCTGTACAAAATCTGCATCAAGTCCAAATCTGTTTTGATCCAGCCACTTTGACAAAGCACCAATTAGATTTGCAATATCGTTTTCATCCTTTTCACCACATGTAACACTGCGAGGAGCCAACGAACAGCAAAATCTAGACAACGATAAAATAACATTGTCTTTATCATCACTCGTGTCCCAGTTGATATCCCCTGTCTCTCTGTCAACATGCTTGCAAAAGAATTTCATGGTACCCTTCTGCTCCAAGACATTAGAACATGCATCGACGAGTTTTTGAGACACCTTTTTCCATGCAACACACAAAGAATCCTCTTCCACAACAATATCACCAATTCCAACCCCATGCTCCTGATTATGGGATAAAATATTGTTGAAGTCTGCTTGAGAAGAACCAACATCCGAGCGCAGACTGGACATATTCTTCTCATTTAAACAAGACAATATATCATCTTCAAGAGGTGGGCAGGGATCTGTAAGAAGGATCTCAACATTAGCATCGTCATACTCTTGAGTACTGTCTCTATTATCACCTCGTTTGTCAATGTTCTGTTCCACTAATTCATTAATCTTTGGGCAGGAGAAGACAGTCGATCCAACTGGAATACATGACTCAGAGCATGGTGATCGAGTAACCTTGAAAACAGGTCCAGAACAGCCATCGGAGACTTCACAAGTAAATAGAGACCCCGTAATCTTATCATGCCAGCAGGACTTATATCCTATTGGATAAATCATGTTGACATTGTGGTAAGTCTGTCTTATGTCAATCTGTCCAAGCGACAGAACAAAGAAATCTTCAAACTGTATCGGAAGTCCATTCTGAAAATCAAATGCACAAACATGAAGACATATATATATATATATATAATGTATTTGATAAGTAAAAATCAACAAAAAGAATATAGTTTACACTTACATTAGCTTCCTCACAACCACATCCATTATTTCCAGTGTTAAGAGAATCACCAGCCTGAAAAGGAGTTCCCGATTTAATGGCAAATGAGGGTATCGTCTGACCATTAAACGGAAAACGCCTCAGCTGAGCACTAACTGAACTACCCTTTTGCTCAGGGAAACAATTGTTTGGCCATCTTGATGTCTTTCTTCTCTTGGGCACATGCAATCTTTCTTGAAGAAGAGAACTCTCGTTTCTAATTTCTGCATCCAGACAGCTGTAGCTACCATTAATTGCCAAGCCCAGGTAACTAGCAACCTCTTGTATTGAACTAAATGTTTTTCCATTTGGAGCACAATACACTGCACATAGATGATAACCATTTAATGGTTGTTTAAACTCGACATGCCAACCATCTTCCAATACTCCATGCCTTTCAGATATGAAATGCCTGAGATTTTGCAGAAACAGCTCACTTGGATCCAAAGATGGAAATCTAATGGGCAAACCACTGTTGTTAGCACTTAATGGGAATCCTCCAAAATCTAGAGTATGTGAAACCATTGCATCCATACTCATTTTGGTATTACGAGCCATCATCCCTGAAGCTTCGAGACTAGCATGTCTTCTACCAGGATTTGACAAGCTTGAATGCATCACTGAATATTCAAAAGAGTTTCCCATGCAAGAGCTGCTGGCCAGCATATGCTTTCTGGAGGACAAGAATAAGAAGAAAAGCAGAAACAAGCAACCCCATGACCCATTAGTGCGTTACAATTTATGCTAGGTATTTTCTTAGACATTCTATGTTCAGGAATAGGGTTTTATGTATAGAAAGTCTAGTCATGCATAGATATGATTTATAAGAGTCAAGATCAAAAGCTACTTCGAAACTCTCGTAAAGGTAGCTAATATACCTATAATTTTTACACGCTGATTCGGTCTTGGCACAGAACACTCAACAGGTACAAAAATCTAATTTAACTAAACGAATCCTATTCCAGTGAGTTCTTCAATAGTTTTCCGCTTTACTTTGAACTCGTTGGTCCCTATGCATGTAAAACACTTAACAAAGTCTTGCATCTATATTCTCAATATCAACAAAAATTCAATTCCGATAAACCCTAACGCATCGTCAGAAAACAGAGTCAGGACTACGTACCGCGATTCGGACGTCTCCTCGCCTCCGCATCCTTCCGCATCACTCGGCGGTGAGGCGTTCATATCTAGAATGAGCTTGGACTTCACCCCCAACGGCCACAGTTTGCTTCTCTCGCCGCCAGTAACACAGTCGCTGCACATCCAATCGGCGGAAGGAGCCGCCTCCACTCCATCATTAACACAACATACATGATAACCTCGCTCACAAGCATCGCAGACTACTATAAGCTCCATTGACTCCGGCTTTCCACACGCGCCGCACGCAGCATCTCGATCCGGTCCAGGAACCTCAGCAGGCGCTCCAGGTGCAGGGTCCGGATTATCATGAATTGACCTAACAACTTCAACAGGTTCATAGTCTGCGTCATCGTCCTGAGCGCCAGTGCAACCACCGCCGAGGGTAGCGCCGGTAGGGATTTCGTTGAGATCGATGCCGAGAAAAGAGCGATTATCTTCCTTAAGACCGGCACTCCTGGTGTCTCCTAGTTGCTCGTTTGTAGAATCAGTGAGTTCCATTATTCGATTAGGTTATTCGAATCGAGCATTGCTTGTGCATTGAAGACGAAGAAGAAAATTGAAAAGAAAAAAAAAATAAAAACTGCGAGAAAGTGAGAAGAGGTTTTCTTATTAATTTTTTCTCTCCACTTTTCCCGAAGTTTTGTTTGGAAACGAAAAAAGAAAAAAACATGAATTATCTTACCTTTTGGAAATTCTATTTGTTTTTTTCTTATTGCTGCTATGCATATTTTGCAATGCCACTCAATCCCCACCAAATTTTTAACTACCAGAAAAAAAAAATACAATATTCATCGCAATAGTGTGATATGATGCTAAATTTTATCCATTATAGATTTATAATCATGTTTTTTTCACTAAATCCCGCTTAAAATTTTGGGTAAGAGATTTAAATTAAACCGATCAAGAATAAAATCATTTGATTGATTTAATTTAAATAATTTTTGTTTTTTAAAGTAACTAAATCAATTTCAAATCAAATCTTAAAATCATGTTTTCTCATTAGATTTAAAATCATGCTGTTAGTGGCGTTTAATTCAGTGACTGGTGGTAAGTTTACTAAAGATAGGTATACATGCACAACTAGAAATCAACTTTCACTACCTACAAATTTATGTAGAAATTTGACTAATAGACCGGCCTTTGTAGCCCATATTAATATTGTTGTTAACAAAAAAATAATGTATATGGTTAAAAATTACTAATAATGTAAATTAATAAAATTTTAAAGTTACCATATTAAAAAAAAAATGGTATGCCGTACATTTGATTGGGTCATTTGAAACGACGTCGTTTTATTGGTTTTGAGTAGGCGACGGGTTTCGGAACCGTTTCGTCGGTTCTTATTTTGTTGCATCTTCCTCGAGTCGCGACTCAACTGGTCTTCTCTCTTTACTCTTCAGGTTAATAATCATCCTCACCGCTTGATTCGCCGCTACTCTTTCATCTTCCATTTTCATTATGTTCTTCTGGTCGAAGTTTTTTACAGCACTTGATTTGGATTTCGAATTGCGTAGGGTTTTTTTTGTTGGAATTATGGAATTTTTCTTGAGAATTCTTGAGTGAGATCTAGGTTTTTTGAATATTTTTCTGGTATTGCTTTCGTGATTACTTGAAATTGGAAATTGTAGATCTCTGCTCTTTTATATTGTTTGTTGTTGTTAAATGCAGATTTTGATTGCCCTTGTAGCTCATAGCAAAAGTGCTGTTTTTACTTATAATGGTGTTTTCTTTGTTGTTTTTTCAGGTAGGTAACTACTCTATGTATGGCTGCTAAGGCTTTAAAAGATTTGAAGAATTTTCCTGTTTTTGACTGTAAAGCGTGCTCTACAAAGCCCTGTGTTGGAAAAATGAATGGAAAAGCTGAAGCTAGACCAGTACAAATCTCTGTTTCTTTGGATCAGAATCTTCCTAGTGGCGTTGAGTTAGAGAAACCCATGAAAGAGAGTGTTGTCGTAGAAATTGAGTACATTGAATCTGAAAACTTGAGCAATTTAACTGAAGTTGATGCAGTTCTCAAGGTATTCATATGAATTCTCATTTACAATGCTGCGTTGCAATTCTGTTTGAAGTTTGGAACTTGGAATAAATGTGTGTCTTCTTTATCTAATACCATTGTGGAAATGAGATGTTTTCATGATGGATATGATTTGTTTGATATTCCAGTCACTTGTAACCCAGCTAGACTCTAAGGATTGGGTTTTGGTTTGTGATGCTCTTAATACTGTTCGTCGTCTTTCCATATTTCACAAGGAAGAAATGCTGCATATGCTGTAAGTCATGTCTCTGTGGTCTTCTTGATCATGATATTAATCATCGATTAAGATAGGTTGAGTTACACTTCGACAGACTTTTCTAGTCTCACGCTGTCAGCCTTTACAGGGAGCAAGTGATCCTGTTTGTTGTGAAGTCATTGAAGAATCCAAGAAGTGCTGTAAGTAAAACTGCATGTATGACATCCGCAGACATCTTCAGCTCATATAAGGACCATATAATCGATCAATTGGATCCCTTGGTAATCACCTTTTGCATCTACTTTTGCTATTATCCCAAACAATTGAATATTATTATAAAAGTAATTCCAAATTTTTTTCTTTCAGCTTACTCAACTCCTCCTCAAGTCTTCGCAAGACAAGCGATTTGTTTGCGAGGCAGCGGAAAAAGCATTAGTAGCAATGACTACACATGTTTCTCCTGCCTTGCTGTTGCCTAAGCTTCAACCTTGTCTCAAGAATAGGAATCCTCGGATCCGAGCAAAAGCATCCATGTGCTTTTCCCGAAGTGTTCCCCGACTGGTAAATCAAACTTCACTTGATATTATAACCCAGATTTGTTCTTTACTTTTGGATTTGCCATGTGGTCATTGGTCACGATGACAATCATTGGAACCAATCCATGTCACCACCAACATATTTCTTTGGACATGTGTTATCATCAGGGTATTGAAGGTATTAGAGAATATGGAATTGAAAAACTAGTTCAAGCGGCAGCGTCTCAACTCAGTGACCAGCTCCCAGAATCTCGGGAGGCTGCACGGACAGTCTTACTGGAACTTCAGAGAGTCTACAAGAAAGCTACTCCTGCTGAACCTGAGGAGGTGGAACATCCAGAGGTTGCCACTTGGCAAATCTTCTGCCAATCAAACCTCTCACCTCTTAGTGCACAGGCCGTGCTTCGTGTTACCAATGTCGCTGGTGTGGCTCGAGAGAGCCTCATTAAGGGTTCATGACACCTGAGTCCCCAGTTTGATCTTATAAACCTTTGTGAGTAGAACGTTCTACGGCAATTGTTCCTTTATCTTTGACTCGTTTCTTCATTCTGTGTATATGTCTAGGTAGTAAGATCATCTCAGCCCTTAGGTATATGCAAAAAGTTGATTGGTTTATTTGATATCTCATATCAAAATCCAGTTCGTTATCGGTTTGAATCATATTTCGGTCTTAGATTACATTGTGAAACTGGATTGCAATATATTTCTGTTGACTTATGCGAGATTACAATATCTGACCATAGAGTTATCAACCATGAATGATCTTCAATAGCAAGTAAACCAGTGAAAACCGAACCAGGGTTTAAGCCATTCTGATCATTACCTCCTGAAGAAGAGATTTTGCATCTTTGTAACACGATTCTGTCTCGGCTAAGTCCTTTGTCTTAGCTGCATCTTCTAGCTGTGATCAAATTACCATACCAACCAGAGATTAACACAGAGATATGTCAGTAAAAGGAAAGAAAGAAACAATACTCATACCGGAGTATTACTGGTGTTACCTTTTCGAAATTGTCGAACAGTCTGTTGGCTAAATCAGTGAGAGGTTGCTTGTCTTCAATGGCAGCAGCAGAGATAAGATTGTCGAAATCATAGAACAAAATGGTGGATTTAAGCCTCAAGTACTTTTTAACATAGTTTAAAGTATCTGGTCCAATCAAATCCTCCATAGCCAACAGATCAAAAGCATTCTTCTTAACTCTATACATTCTTCCTTTCGTCCCTATATCAGCTACATAAACTCCTTTCTTTATAAACGATCTCGTTCCCGTCTTCTCGTTCACGATATCTGTACGAAGAACAAACCCGGAAAATGAATGAGTAGCTTCAAGTATTGTTCGAGCGTATAGAATCCTCTAAACTATGGCGCTTACTGTTGTAAATAGGAGGAAGAGGAAGAGGACCATCGATCCAAAACCCATTGTCTTGTGCCAAAGAAAGATTATTCTGACCAAAAATGCCGGTTAGACTTATCGAAACAGCAGTTCCTAGTGTCATCCTTCTTGTCATCTGTACTGAATCCGGTTCTTGAAATTCTCCGGTTCTCCTGCAGACAAACTCGCTTGATTTTCCGGTTTTCCGACTCTCGGGTAGTTTCGGTATTGATGGTAAAGTGTGTGTGAGACTGTTAAGGTCTATGAAGCGAGCCATTGTAGTTAAGAGAGTAAGCTTTACGTACCAGCTTCTTTGTTCATGTCTTTTTATCCGTTGTATAAGAGAAAAACGGCCATCACAAAGATTTTATCTGAACGAAGGGATATTTTCGTAATTTAACCTATTTAACTACGTGCTGTTTCAGGATCAATAAAAATAAATCGTGCCGTTTTTTATACGCGAGTATAAATAGTCCTCTCTTCTTCGGTTCTCCTTTCGCCGATCTGTCTTGCTCAGTGACTGACTCTCCATCGTCTTCCCTCCGTCGCAGTTTATACGTTGCTGATCTTCTTCTCACCGTCGAATTCGCCGTATTCTCCATTGATTTTCGATATTCCGTGTTCTCTTCCGAGTCGCCGTCACCGTGTTCCACAGTGCCATTCAGGTACGCCATTGCTTCGATTTCTCCAATTAGTACATGTGTATGAGTAGATTTGACGTTATAGTGATATATTTCAGTTTCCTGTTCCTTTGGAGAAATCGTGGAGAGTCTGATGGATCCGCAGACGCAGAACACTTCGTTGCAGCGATTGCAGAATGTCGAGAAGGTGAGATTGTTGGAGAGTTTCTTCTATGTAGATTAAACGGACGATTATGGATTTATCTGATTTATGCGTTTTTTTCAATTGGAGCAGAGAATTGTTACAGTTTTGGAACTAGTTGGAGGAGTGATGGAAGAACTCGCAAGCCCTTCTGGGCCCAAGAAAGAGTTTGTCAACAGTCATTGCCGAGATTTTATGCAATCTATGAAGGTTGCTTACTCTCAATCTCTTCTTCACTACATTTGGTATTTCACCATAGTTCTTGAGCTTATGGTTTATGAATGCTGGATGAATTTCTGCTAGTTTCTGATTTCATTTGGATTAGATTAGTGTTCTTGCTGACTCAATGTCTCTTTCACTGCACTTGTCTTCCTTTCTAGTGGTTTTATTATTATTTTGTCGACTGTTGAATAGAAGATTATGATTTCTCAAATGGTCTTCCTTTTTAGAGTTATGATTCGGGGTTTAGTCTCATAAGATTATGAAGTTTCATAATGGCAGCTGCATTTCCATTGCGTTAATGTTAATCTAAGACTCAGAAGATTTGATTTCATGTCTGGCAATCTCAACAATCGTGTTCTTATCTGTTTCTTAGGATTTTGCATTTATCATTCAATCTTGGATTTAAGGTTTGTGACTGATGGATGCTTATATTTTCTAGATTGGATTCAGGTGTTTTAAGAAAACTCCTATTCAAAAACCATTCCCGGCTCTCATTTGACATAAGGAATCATTACATTTTGTGAACTAGATAAAGCTATGTTTGCAGTTTTGATTCTGAGCTTGGTTTAGTTAATCATAAAATTTCAAGATTTCAGCTGGATTGAGCTGTCTGATTCATGAACTTGTTTACCTTGGACTACGCAGTTATGCTTATAAGTTATGCCCACTCCATATTACACAACGTAAAGTTCTTGGTGAAACTTGCAGGATATTCAAGTGACACTAAGGGAAGAGATCAAAAGCGCATGCGAGTACCGTCCCTTTGAGAAATGTGATTACAACTCGAGAATAGCTAATGAGATCTGCTTACAGAAGCTTGAATATGTTCTCAAGCAGCTTGATGGTCTAAAACAAACCGCTGATCAGTATCCTTCTTCTGATTGAGCTCGCTAGAAAAAAATACTTTTTGCATACTTTCTCAAGCTGTAGATCTTTTTCAATTCAGTCTCCTCTTCGTTCAAAAATGCTAAACCATTGTGATATAAATCAGTTGTAGGTTAACACATGTAAACTAGCTCCTGTTGTTTGTGTTTAAATCGCTTGTGGCACAAGTAAGATATTCCTCTACTTACTATATTCATTTTGCAAATATTAGGTGAATTTCCTTAGAACATTCACTTGCAATGAATCTGTTCCAAAAATACCGATGTCCCGTTTGCATTCCGTCTCGTGTTTAGGAGGATTTAGCTAAATTTGTTTTCACTACGACCACGGTGGACGGTTATAAGTCGGTCGGGCTTTATCGAGCTAACAATTGAAAAAAAAATTATGGTAAAACCAAACCGGTTTAAAAGGTTTATGAGAACCAATGTGGCGGTTACGCTGTTTCCTGCTCTGTTTTAATTCAGAGACGTGTCGATTACAGAGAGAAGAACCCAAATCTCTTAGTAGAGTGAGAAAACTAGGGTTTTAGTATTGGAGATGAGATGAATAACTAAAGATCTAAGAAAACTGAGAGAGAACACAAATCAGGAATCTCTAAGAATGAGATCTCAATCATCATCATCACCAATCTCTGAAACAGACACCACCGACAATATCCATGAAACGCTATTCACGAAGCGAGGGTGTTGTTTCCTTATGCCATGTCTTACTTCATCTCAGCCGTCCACTCACGGCGGATCTATGTGGTGGCAACGAATCAGAACCGTTGATAAACCGGAGCTTGACCAACGGTGGTGGATTCGAGGATGGCGTAAGATGAGGGAGTGGTCAGAGCTTGTAGCTGGTCCAAGATGGAAGACATTTATACGGCGAATGGGACGTAACCAGTGTTGCGGCGGAGGAAGAATCCATAATAACCGGACCGATCATGGTAAATTCCGGTACGATCCGTTGAGTTACTCGTTAAATTTCGATGAAGGAAAGCAAACCGGACATTTTGATGATGAATTTCCGTACCGGGATTACTCGATGCGGTTCGCTTCGCCTAATTTGTTACCGGTTTCTACTAAATGCTCAATCGATTTCGATAGTGACAAGGGTTATTGAAATTCAGCTGCTTTTTCTTTTGTTGTTTGTAGAATAAACCTTGGATCTAAATAAACCTATCTTTCACTTTTATTTTATTTATGAAAATGTTACTGTTATTTTGTTAGCAATGTAGTTTAAAATAAATAAAAGACTTTTTTAAAAACAATTTCTATCTAAAGCTAAAACCCACATCTACCATTCCTTTTTAATCTAATCAATGTTTTAAAAATGTCAGACAGTAGTTCAATTGTGATCTTCAGCCTAGCGTCTAGAAGATCTAAACAGAGTCTAGACGATTTTAGATGATTTAAATAGTTTTTTAATAAATAATATTTTATATATATTATATACAAAATAAAAATAATATATCATCGAAAATAATATAATTTTAAAATATATATAAATTAATTTTTTTTTCAGACTCTATAATAAATAAATTGATGTTATTTAGACATAAGTTTACAATTGCTATATATTTTCAATTTTATATAAGATTTAAATTGAATTTAAAATAAAAAAACAAAACCAAATATCTAAGTGATTTAGTCAATAACTAGTCGGCCTACACTCCGTCTAGGCAGCTGCCTAGACATTTTTTCAAACATTGATTCTAATAAAGAATTGTCATAGAATTCGAATTCCTAATGTACAATCATTATTAGTTAGATTGTTGGAGAATTATCATAGATTTGATCTCGTGACATGCAAGTGTGTCTGTTTTTAGTAAATTTATTATTTGCTATTAGGCTAAAAGCCATTTATATAAAATAAATACTTAAAGTTCACCAATTAATACAAAAAAATAAAAATTTATAACAAAAAAAATAAATAACAAATAAGTACATATTTTTCACTTAAAAATAAATAAGTAGATGGAAAAAAATTGTAAAAAAAAAAAGTTAAAAGCTCTCGACCAAGTACCTTAACTTACGGCCGCTGCCAATTCTCTATATTACGGGAGAGGTGACCGGAGGCTTCCTCAGCTCCGACACCGTCACCTCTCCTATTTGGCCATTTGCTCTGTTTTCACATTTAGTTTCTTTCCATGGGATAAAGTTGGTTTTTCAGATCTGTGTGCCAAGAGAAGAAAAATTTAGCCTTTTTTGAGTAGATGTAGTTCCGGTGGGACTTCATCTTGTAGAGATCGGTTGGAGGGAGGAATTCATTGGCTTTTTGTAGATTTGTTGGTTCACACCTTCTCCACCGTGGACCATTACAGTTCCGCCATTGAATCTTAGCCACTTCGCTGGTGCTCTCTCTCCTTCCCTTGGTTTGATCTGGTTTATTTCCATCTTTGTATTTCAATATCCTTTTTTGTTTGGTTAGTTAAGTTTCTCCTCCTAACTTAGACTTTGTCTATAATGGATGGAGCTTGTGATATGGGATCCTCTTCCCCTAGAGTAGTGTTTGGTTAGTCCCCTTTAATTTTAGTCAGAACCTTAGATAAGATTTGGATCTGCTGCCCTAGCTTTGTTTGGTTTTCTTCTTCTCCAGTTCGTTTGAAGGCTATGCTCGTTTGGTTTTGCCTTTATGGGATTGAAGAATGGTTGGCTCACTATCCGTTCCGAAAGATCTGGTCGAAGTCTATCTTTTTATCAGCTCTATTAAGGTGTCATCTGGTCGATAATGTTCTCCGACTTCACCAATTCGGGAAAAAGATTTCTCTAATTCCTTTGTCCATTGTTTGATGTTTGTCCCAGTCTCGCCTTCAGCTATGCTTGGGTTTCTTTCTGTGACTTCGTGCAGGACTGGCTTTGAATTCTTTCTCTCCAATGTAGTTGCTGGTAATGTTTTTCGTGAGGTTCACATTCTATCCACATGAGTCTCTTGCCATATGGTTTCGATCGACGGCATAGGGTTAGTTTGATCTTAGGCTTATTTCTAAGTGTCCTAATCTAATTTTTCAGGGGTTTATGTTTTGCTTTCCTTTTTTGGACATAGTTTCCGGGAAATATCGTCTTTCCCCGGCTCTTGTATTTCAACCTTGTACTCCTCTTACTTTTATTATAATTATGATGGCAGAAAAAAAAAATAAGTAGATGGAAAAAATTCATGAACCCGTTGGTTTATGATGGGCACGTGAACTTGTAGTTAGTCAAGATGGGCTACGTTTCCACACAAGTCAAGCCTACATGCATATTTGTTATAGAAATAAAAAAGGTAAAATAAAATAATACATTATTCCTAACTAGTGTCGAATCAAATCAAGGTTTATGTGTTTCAAAACTTGATAAATGTAACTACCATGAATATGGATTTAAGATTATTGATTAGGATAAAAACGTGTAAGAATTATATGTGCTTTTGTTATGCTATTTAGAGGATGGCTTAATTAGTTAAGCTTTCTCTATCCACTTTAGTAAATCTCTTAATGTGTTCAATCATCTTATCTCTGAATTCGTAATCCTTTTCTTATTTCTTTATGTATTCGATCATCTTTTCATATTGCTTCCTGATCCTAAATTTTTTAAAAATGTTTGCATTTTTGAAATAATGCAGTTTTTTTCTTTCATTTTTTACAAACAAACCGAAAATCAGATACATTAATTAAGCCACAAAATGGTTTATAAAATGGTCTAGTACAATTTGCAACATTATCAGAGGCTGGAATATCCGATTATCGAGCATGTTTTAGTGGCTCCGGAAAGATTTGATGTCTAGTGTGGCTATGCCTTTGTCAATAGAAACTGCAGTGTCGAGCTTAGGTCATACAAGACCTAGGGCAAGTCCAAAAAATGTGGCCATTATAAGAGAATGTCTAGAAGTTTCGATAATATATGTTATTTTTTTATTGATAAAACAAATAAATATTGTTAAAAAGCTCATATAAACTCTGTTTATAGAGACTTAGAGCATGTACATCAGTGAACCTCAAGTGGGGTTCACTGATTTTTTCTGTGGGGCCCGGCAGAATTAAAAAAATAAATAAATAAATAATTAAAACGGCCAATAAGTGTTCGCCAAGTGGGGTTCACTGATGTACATGGTCTTATAAGACCATTTTCTTTAACAGTTTAGAGAAATTTAAAATAAAAGAGAAAAATAATTTAAATCTATAAAAATATACTTAAAGATACGTAAAACTAATGTAAATGTTGTGGCTATCCAAGTTATATATTTACCTAAAAATAAAAAAATTGTATTCTTCTAAACTATGAATTTTAGTGTGGCCTTGGACAAATACCCATTTGATTTACTTTTGGGCATGGCTCTGCGAAAATGCATAGTTATTGGATGGTATTACAAGGTGCAAAATAAGATTATCATCATGATTATAAATTGGTGGAAATCTATATGCAATATTTTTATAAATGTCGAAGGAAACATGCATGCATGCATGAGTCATGACATTGTACAACTTGCCAACTTGTGCGAAATATGTAATTCCAAAGTGCTAAGTACAACTTGAAAAGTCGAGATATATTTCAAGATATACTTAAAGTTGTTTTTGTTTTTAAGAGATAATACTCGAACATACGGCACACTTTTGTAGAAATATAGATAACTTGTTTGAACTGTACAAATAAAAATAAAAGTTGCAGAGTCAACTTGTATAATTAAGAAAATAATAAATCAGAGACTTCTAAATGTAGAAGTCTTAACCTGCTAACTCGTGCTGATTGAGCAGCCGAAATGGTATTGAATTTTTCGGTCAATCACACTACAAAAAAAATAGTTATATGAAGACGTAATATTTTATCACAATAACACATGTTTCGTCATCTATTATTATAAATTTGTGATGATTAGTAAATAGTTGCAATACAAACGTCACAAATATATATTTGTAACAAAAATATGAAAAAATATAGTAAAAATTTCGTCACAAATTGTTACGAAACAGAGTCACAATAATTTTTTAAAAAAACATAACAAATAAAATTTCATAACAAAAATGTATGTAAAATATCACAAATTATTACTAATATTCTTAATCACAATACAATCATTCTGTAGTTTTTGTAGTTTCAATTTTTGTGAAAGTTGAAATGTAAGTATATATATTTTATGTTAAGTATGTAACTAATCTTTAACAAAAATGGTATATTATAGCAACATCTAATTCATAGCACACTGTTTATCAATATATCTTATATAAACGTGGTGCTCTCGTGGAATATATTTTATTTATTTATTTTGGTCTAAGAAACAAATAAACGTGCTCTCGTGATGCACGTTTTGTGAAATACGTGCAAACTCATCTTATTGAAACTCTAGATATATAGAATTATAGTATTAGAAAGAAAATATATCATGAAATGACTTCATCTTACAGCCAAGCTCCTGCATAATGCAGATAGCAGAATTCGATCATTGGACATACAAGTACACCTATTTTTAGTAAATTTACTACATGTCACTAAATTAAAAATTATTTGTCTGAAATGGTATGATTAGCTCTTTTTTATTACTTATAAGAGTTTGACAGAATCAAAAGTTTCCATATCAATTTTTCTCTTCATTTTATTCATAAATCTTTGAACAGCAAAACATAATTATTAGCTCTTAGTGAACAAAATTGTTTGTATGTAATGCTACGTTGAAATTGTATCCATATAAATATTATGTCTTCTTCTTGGCTCCGAAATTAATATAAACTATAAATTTTTGTTATATATATATATATATATATGTGGTAACTAGTTATTTTAAAAAGCACTATAAAACAAAAAGATAACAGCTTTGATGAGTAGAAGTTTTTAACCTAGTTTTTCGTTTTTGTTTTTGAAAAACTAATTTTTAGTCAATCATGATTTTGTAAAAAAATAATTTTTCAAAAACTTAAAACTATTTTTACATTGTAATCTATCATTCATGTTTTTGGTTTTTTTGTTTACCTAAAAAGAAAGAAAAACTAGTTTTAGAAAAATCAATATTGATTTCTCCAAAAACAAAAACTAGTTTTTTTTGGGTTTTGAAAACACAAACTAAAACCAAAATCTAAATCCAAAAACTAAAATCCAAAAACTAAAATCCAAAATCCAAAAACTATAAACTAAATAAAAATTACTAGCAGCCATTCATAGCTAACACTTTTGACCAAAAATGATGATATCACAAAATATACTTTTTAAAATTGATAATACATTTTTAGAATTGATTTGGATTTTTTCCCCTGGAAAATCAATTTGATTATTGGCAATGTATATGGATTTGAATAGTCTTTTTTCCTTAAAATTTTTTGCTTATAAATAGACAAGACAAGGCTTTATCACACACCACACAACTCTCTCTATTCAAAGTTTTATCTTGCTTTTTTTTTCTTTTATCAAACATTTACGTTTTTCATAATAATATTTACTATTATACTATAATAACCCTACAAAATTTAGCAGAATGAATGTTCTTACTTCTCTAATTTCATCTATTTTGATTAAATTCATCCATAAAGACTTCCATGAAATTTTCTCAAAAATGTCCCTCTTGGATCGTTTTCTACTTCTTGTAAGTAATTCTTAAATTCATATCCATAAACAACTTTATTTCATTCAATTTCCAAGAATTATTTTCACAAACTCACATTTTTTGTTATTAAAAATGTTTTTTTATATAATATCTAAAATGTTTGTTTTATATAGTATTCATATCCATAAAATGTTAAATATTATGATTTGATGTGTTTTAATTTGTGCATGGTGAAGATTGTGCATGGAGTGGATAAGATGGTTCCATGGCATAAGCTTCCGGTATTCTTAGGAATGGCTTACCTTGGAGTTCGTAGACATCTTCATCAAGAATACAATTTGATTAATGTTGGTCAAACTCCGGTTGGGACCCGGTTTAATCCTGCTGATTATCCGTACCGGACTGCTGATGGTAAATTCACTGATCCATTTAATGAAGGTGTTGGTAGTCAAAATAGTTTCTTTGGAAGAAATTGTCCTAGTGTCGATCAAAAAGCAAAGGTAATACATCTACAAGTGTATTCACTGATCCATTTACCTACATAAATTTTTAAAACTGTCCATATAAAGGCCAAACGGTTGTGGTTCAATTGTAATACTGGAATTTGGGAAGATAGTAATGTGTTATTCTAGGTTCGAATATCCCTGAAAACTAAAATTATATTCACGCAAATAAATCATGAGTATTTGTAAGATTTTTCTGGCCTTAAGATTAGTCGGATCTTTATACACTATTGATCTATGGACTCGTTAAACTGACTGAGAGAAAAGTTTTTAACGGATCTTATAGAGCACTCATACACTCATGATTATACGAAAATTTCTACTAGTATTTCCGTTGAACCAGATTTACCTCACAATAATCTAGACGAGTTATAAAAAAAAACTGTCCATATAGGTTTTTCTTTTATTGATTTTATTGATTTTTGTTCTGATTTTTGAAATGGTTTTTTGGAAGTTATTGAGGCCAGACCCAATGGTGGTGGCGACAAAACTATTAGCAAGGAAAAAGTTTATCGATACAGGAAAACAATTCAATATGATTGCAACTTCTTGGATTCAATTCATGATCCATGATTGGATTGATCATCTTGAAGATACTAACCAGGTTCGTCAATAACTTTCAATTTCATTTTATATTATTAATCTGAACAATTAAATTGGTTTATTCCGGTTTATTATTGGTGCGATAGATCGAGCTCGTGGCTCCAAGAGAAGTAGCAAACGAGTGTCCCTTAAGCTCCTTTAAGTTCTACAAGACAAAAGAAGTCCCTACCGGTTTCTTCGAGATCAAAACCGGTTCGCTAAATATTCGTACACCTTGGTGGTTAGTATTTAATTTTTTTTTCCATCTAAATATAACTTTATTAATGAGAAATTGCAATAAGTCGTGAAATTTCGTAAAGATATAACGAAAAATTTATGCTCCATTTTTTTAATATTTGTTTTATCTGTTAATATTGGGTGGCATTTTTACTTAGAAAACATTATTATTCTATTATATATTTGAAAGTCAAAAGTTGCGATCCATCTATTATATCGCAAAACTTTCAATTAATAACTCTAAATAACTCATAAAAATATTAAAAAAATTCAGGGATTCGAGTGCTATCTATGGAAGCAACTCGAAAGCATTAGGGAGAGTAAGAACTTACAAAGATGGTAAACTAAAGATATCAGAGGAGACTGGTCTCCTCCTCCATGATGACGATGGTATAGCCATCTCTGGTGATGTTCGTAACAGTTGGGTTGGTGTCTCCGCCTTGCAAGCTCTCTTCATTAAAGAGCATAACGCCATCTGCGACGCCCTCAAGGTTAAAATTTAGTAATCGTAAACCTAAAAATTAATAGATCGTACAAGAAGTGTATTTGGTTAAGTGGTTAAATCCATACGTTAGTATATCTTTTACAGCAATATCACTTCAAAGAGTCGCGTAATCTCACGAGTTAAAAAAATATATTTAGGCTATGAATCGAGATTTTCGATTTAATTATTCACCAAATATATATTATATATAAATAAATTAATTCGATTTAAATTTTAATATTATATAGAAGGAAGATGGAGATTTGGAAGATGAAGACTTGTACCGTTACGCGAGGCTAGTGACTTCAGCTGTTGTAGCCAAGATTCACACCATAGATTGGACTGTCCAGCTTCTCAAAACCGACACTTTACTTGCTGGCATGCGAGCTAATTGGTAATTAAGATTAACCCATTTTTGGGTTAATCTATAACATATTACAATTCAAAACTTTATTGTAGATTAATTGATCGGGAAAGTGTTTTTGTTCAAATGATTAAGTGTCACATCTACTAATTTTTCTACACGAATTTAACTATTAATTAAGTCTTGTCGATCTTATTGATCGTGTGTTTGTTTATATAGGTATGGAGTACTAGGAAAGAAGTTTAAAGATACATTCGGACATGCAGGTAGTTCGATCTTAGGAGGTCCTGTGGGTATGAAGAAACCTCAAAATCATGGAGTTCCTTATTCTCTTACTGAAGAATTCACTAGCGTCTATCGAATGCATTCTCTCTTACCTGATCATTTCCACTTACGTGACATTCATGCTCGACCTGGACCTAATAAATCTCTACCATTGATTCAAGAGTAGGCTTTGATGCTGAAATTCTCTCTGATTTGTTCTCTTTTGTTTGAAGTTATTACGGTTTATTAATTCATTATTTGTTTGGAATATTCAGGATTTCTATGGGAAGTTTGAGTGGTCTTAAGGGGGAACAAAACGTGTCTAAGATTGGGTTCACTAAGCTTATGGTCTCAATGGGTCACCAAGCAAGTGGTGCTCTTGAACTTATGAATTATCCAACGTGGTTAAGAGATCTTGTTCCTCATGATGTCAATGGTCACGATCGTCCAGACCGTGTTGACTTAGCTGCTTTAGAGAGTAAGTCAATCTCCTCTCAGCCATTCATTTTTATTTATATACTTAGTCTTGGACATTCGGTATTCGATTCGGGTAAGAACTGATCGGCTTCAATTCAAATATGTTGGGTAGAAGATTGTCATACCTATATAGGTACCAAAAAATTTTGGTTTAATTTCGGTTTCAAATCCAATTTTTTTCAGATCGATAGTAAGTATCTAAAAAAATATTCGAATAACCGAAAAATATCTGAAAACCCCAAAAACACTTAAATAATCGAAAATACCTATATATTCACAAAAATATCCGAAAGTTTTAGAAAAAATAGCCCGAAATTACGAAAAATATTTGGAAAAATCCTATATATATCTACATGTATTCGGATATCAGTTCGGGTTAACTATATTTATGATTGGACTAACACATGAATTGTGTTCGTCGATTATTTTAGTCTATAGAGACAGAGAGAGGAACGTGGCAAGGTACAATGACTTTAGAAGAAGTATGTTTATGATTCCAATAACCAAATGGGAAGATCTAACGGACGATAAAGAAGCAATTGAAGTGTTAGATGACGTGTACGGTGGTGATGTGGAGGAGCTTGATCTTCTAGTAGGACTTATGGCAGAGAAGAAGATCAAAGGTTTTGCTATAAGTGAAACTGCTTTCAACATTTTCCTTCTCATGGCCACAAGGTATATATATCATTGTCTTTGCTTCTTATAAATCAGAATTTTCATAGAAGAGATTATATAATCAGGGTAACTATTTAGCACATGTAATATAAGATCTGACACATGGCCCAAAAATATCAAAGACTTTTTACTGAAAGTAGTTTTAGTTTTTTTTCGATCAAAGTTTTGTTAATATTTTATTTAACATTATACATTCTTTAATAATTAAGGCATAGGACCAAAAATATTTTTTTGTAAGTCACAACGTCTAAACAATCTTTATTAAGTTATAGGGCAAAATTATTTTTCGTAAAACCTAGTGTTCAATATTTTTTTAATAAGATTTAAGCTTAACGTTTTTGCCGTTAAGCTGCCATTGTAAGAATATTTTAATTAAATAACATAGGACTTATAATTTTTTTGAACTGGCCTGTATATAACCTAATGATAATTTAAACATTTTCAGGCGATTAGAAGCTGATAGATTTTTCACAAGTGATTTCAATGAGACAATATATACGAAGAAAGGATTTGAATGGGTGAATACAACAGAGAATCTTAAAGATGTGATTGATCGTCATTATCCTGAAATGACTGATAGTTGGATGAATTCTGAAAGTGCATTTTCAGTTTGGGATTCACCACCAGTTGCTAACAATCCAGTTCCTCTCTATCTCCGAATTCCTTCTTAAGTACACTTTGAATGGCTTTTTTATTGGTATTAATAATGTTTGTTGTGAGCTGTGTCATTATAAGCTATGTATATTTACATTGATCATGTATAAAACCATATAAATAAATGTGATATTTGTTTTAGTATCACATAAGTCAGTTTGTAATCATATTTTGTAATAAAATAATGTTAAGGGTAAATAAGTTTCTTTCTATCGGTAGCCGGAAAGTAAACAAAATAAATAAAACTATAAAAATTACGAAAAAACACAAACAATAATTTGGCTACCGGTAAAATAGGTTTCCTAGCAAATCATTAACTGAATCATCCTAACCACCAGACTAAAAGCAATTCGATTTTATTTTATTTTGGTTGTATCTATTTTGCAATTCTTTCTTTTGTTGGTCTACTTTGCTGGTAGCCAAATTGGTGTTTGTAACTTTTCGTAATTTCTTTAATTTTATTTTGTTCTGTTTTTTCCTTATCTATGATTATGTCAAACAGGAAAATAGTATATAAATTTAACTTTTTTTTTCTTTCCATTTTAAGTATTTTTTTACTACCAAAGAACAAACGGCAAGCAAGTTGTTACTGAAGATACCAAACGACACGCGTGTTCAACATCTGGAGCCCTAATATTTTAATATTGGGCTTCTTCCCGCCGAAGCCCATTTATATGTCTTTCTTAATCCATTTCATCGCATTCTTTCGAGTTTGAAATTCCAAAACCAAATTTTCGAGTATTTTTGGCGAAGTCTCTCTCGCTCGTTACGCGTTGGCTATTCGGATTCTGTGTCACTGCTAAATCTCTCACTCGAATTTTTCGGTTTCGTTTGAGTAAGTTTTAGGGTTCCTTAAGGTTTGTGTGTTTCGCGGTGGTTTTTGACTTAGATTCTCTGTTTCATTTCGCTCACTCGGGGTTTTGTTTTGGGATTTTAGGGTTTATGATCGAACTTGAGGTATTAACATATTATAGTCTTAGTCAGGTTCAGCAATGGAGGATGAGAACGACGCTTTTTACATTGTCCGTAAGGGAGACATCATCGGTGTTTATCGTAGCTTGAGAGAATGCCAAGAACAAGTTGGATCATCTGTAATTTCTCTTTTTAACATTGTTGGAAATCATTCACTGTTAAGCTTGATATTTGTATTAGGGTTTACATTGACTTTTCAGGTATCACATCCTGCAACGAGTGTGTACAAGGGTTATGGTTGGCCAAAAGCAGCGGAAGATTTAGTATCGTCGTTTGGAATTAAGAACGCTCTCTTTTCGGTTAATGCAAGTTATGTCAAAGATGATGTGTTTGGGAAACTCATTCCTTGTCCTGTTCAGGTTAGATTCTGAATCTTAATCTATGTATCTCTGAGATTGAGAGAGGTTGAAAGAGATCCTAGTGCAGATATCCTATTAGCCAAGAACATTTGTTCTATTGCTTGTGTAATCAGATATTATTCCAGCTGAGATGTTGTTTCTAAATTTTGATTTTGCATTTTAGCAACCATCTTCTTCCCAAGGAGGGTCAAAGAGAATGCAAGTAATGGTAAAAGCTGAAAATCTTGTCAGTTGTTGACACATAATTTACTGCACAATTGTCTCTTTCATCAAGTTTTTGAAGATAGTGACAAAAACTGTTGTGCTTATGATCTTTCAGGGAAGTGATGAATCTGGTCCACAAAAACATCTTAAGACAGAAAATGTCACGGTTACTCGGACTGTTCCTTCCAGTATGTTAACTCGGCAACCTATACTTACGAATGTAATAACACCCAACAAAACTTTTCAAACATGCATGCATTCTTTCTTATGTTTTCTTTTTAACTCGTAATCCATTTCCCTCAGGATTCATGTACAATTGAGTTTGATGGTGCTTCTAAGGGAAACCCAGGGAAAGCTGGTGCAGGAGCTGTTCTCCGTGCTTCTGATAAAAGTGTCCTATTCTATTTACGGGAAGGTGTAGGCATTGCCACAAACAACGTTGCCGAGTACCGGGCTCTGATTCTTGGTTTGAAGTCTGCTCTCAGCAAAGGGTTTAAAAATGTGCACGTCCAAGGAGACTCGATGCTTGTCTGTATGCAGGTCCAGATGGAATTTCACATATCCTTTTTGTTTGGTTGGTTCAGTTATGTTAGTACCTCAGTTATTATAATAACTTGGTTTCATCAATGGAACAGATTCAAGATGCATGGAAAACAAAACATCCCAAAATGGCTGAGCTGTGTCAACAGGCCAAGGAACTCAAATGCCAGTTTAAAACATTCCATATTCAACACGTTGACAGGGTAAGCCACCAAACCTGTCACCAACTCTATTGGTTGTTTGCATTAACAATCATTCGATTTAATTATTTTGGCTTTGAGAGTTTTATTGCGAATTCTAGAACCAAGTTTAGAAATTGACCATTAATTCTAAGCTGTCTGGTTTTCAGGAATTCAATTCTGATGCTGATAAACAAGCTAACTTTGCGATTGGTCTGGCAGGTGAGTTTATGAATTCTAATTTTTTGTTTTGCATCTTTAAAGAAATCCATACGCATAAAGCTAATCAAGGTTTGATCTCTTTTTTTGTTTTCTATACTCAATGCGGATACAGAGGGTCAGACTTTGGTGATTCCAGGTGGCTAGAAGAGGTTACTAAAATATAAATGAGTTAATATACTAGTATATATTCGTGTTTTCTTGTTTCTGGGATCGTGTCTTTTAACATGCTATGTGTTGACATAAACACGAACATGATGATGAACATGGTGGAACATGTTCTGATCTGTCCTTTTGCTCTGTCCCCAGCCTGTTGGAACGTAAGTCACTTGTTCTCTAAGTTAAATTCCCAAGACCATGTTTATGTTTTTCCTTTTTTTGTTTTGTATTATTGGAGCGTCTTTTTTGGTACTCAAAAGGCTAGTTAGACCATCCTTATCGCTAGTATCTTAGCAGTTTCTTACATTTTTATATTATTAAAAATAATTTTAAAAAATATAAATTGTTAAGAAACGTTTTTTATATAAGAAACGTTTCTCGAAACTCTAGGTGACTTAATCTGATTGGTTGCCTCATTTATTTATTTATTTATTTATTTTTTTTGCTTTTAGGATTAGAAGAATTAGAGATAATGTTAGTCTTGGGCACGGATCAGATATCCGAGAATTTTGTGATATCCGAATCCAGATCCGGATCCGGATCCGTCGGATCTGTATTTTTATTATCCGGATTCGGATCCGAACATTACGGATATCTGGACATTGATATCCGTAGACTTATTTAATAATAAATATCCACTAAAGCATAAGATTCAATTACTACTATGGATCGGGTAGGATATCCGTCAAAATATTTTTTATTATCCGGATCCGGATCCGGATTCGCGGATCAA
>OVBA01001489.1:0-43669 GCA_900406435.1 Lepidium aucheri | reverse complement strand
TGTTCTATCGATAATGTATAACATATCAAAATTAAACATAGATCTTAAAACTAAAAAAAGAATACGGTTTCAAAACCCTAAATTAATACGAGTTTAATAATTAAGTTATAAACGAGTCTAAAACATATATGAACATGAGTCAAAACGTAAATGACACGAGTCAAAAAAAATTATATGTAAAATTGTAATGCATCAAAACTTAAGTAAACAGATACTCCATCCGTTTCATAATAAGTGTCATTCCAGCATTTTTCACACAAATTAACATATTAAAACTCTATTATGCCCTTAAAAATTTATTGACTCTTGACATTTTCTTTTTTCTTATTGGTTAGTAATAAGGTTAAAGTAGACCATTTATGCTAAAAGTTACCTCGTAAATTTAAAACGACACTTATTTTGAAACGAAAAATCAATCCTAAAATGACACTTATTATGAAACGGAGGGAGTATAAAAAATAAATTTTGCGTACAACAACGCTTATCAATATAAATTTATTTTTAATATATCAAATATATATATATATATATATTAATTAATAAATTTACTCATACAAATCAAACCATAAAATAAATAAATAAAATAAACAAATATTATTTAACCCGTACAGAACACAGGACATCATTTAGTTTTCTAATATATTGTCTATTGTAATATTTATATTTTATTAAGGATTTTATAAAGTAATCAAGATTTATTCCCTTATCACAATTCATAATTATGTCAATTTTATAGATCCACATATACAAGTCGATAAATGTTACGATAGATTCAGTTTTGTCTACTGATTTGTGACCGTGTACTTCTAATCAAAGCATTAATTATTTTTTTGAACAAAAAATTAATTACCATAAAAGCCAAATTTAATGATTAACAAAAAAACTAAAGCAGTAATTATTCTGTTGAACAAAAATTACTTACCATAAAACAAAAGTAAAAGCTACTCCCTCTAGTTTGTTTACTTGAAGTTTTAGTTTTTCACACATATTAAGAAATCATTAATTATTTTATTTTTCTAAATAAATTATATTTTCTCACAAATTCCAAAATAACCTAACAAATCACAAATCAATGTGCATAATTTCAATAGTCAAAAATACTAAAAATACAATAAATATTGCATATAATTTTTTAAACAAGAACTAAGATAAAAAAATGCTAAAACATCAACAATAACTAAACGGAATGAGTATATGTTATGTTTTGGTTCTTACATTTAAAAAATCAATTATTTTTATATTCTGTTTTATAATAGATGATGTTTAAAGTTTTACACATAGAGTAAAAGATTATTTAAAATTTGTTTTTTCTAACAAAAAAAATATTTTTAATCTATTTAAATTTACCAATTAAAAATTAATTTGTAGAATATAAATAATCAAAACAGATAAAAGTGCTATTAAATTTACATTAAAAATTGAAAACATCAATAATTTGAAACAAATTGTGTATTCTAAAATATTATTTAAAATAAAATAGGTGAAGTATATATTTCTGGACTCTTGGATTCTAACTAGTCTATTAACTCGGTGATTATGTGGTTAAAAGATAGTGATTAGTTTATTAATTTATAGTAATTCATTTAGAAATTTCTAAAAATTGATAAACGAAAAAAAGACTAATTTTGATAAACTGAAGAAACTAGAGCATGATGACGATTCATTGGTAGACAATTTTTTACAGTCTTTTCCCGTGATAATTGACACTAATGATTGTTCTTTTATTTATTCTTTATTTTTGTCTTGTTTACAATTTTCAATCTTGAAAACAAAAAGTAAAAGACTTTTTGAATATTTTTACGCATAAATTCGGAATATATTTAATTTTATTTTTTTAAGAAACAGGGTAAACTCCAAATTTATTCATTCAAACAAAAGAATTATAAACTACAACAAATACTTCAAGGACGAGGTAAACTTGATGCATCCTCACTCAAAAAAGTTCTAACACAATTTGGTTCTTAAACAAACGAATGATACCGTATGGTACCTTAAAAACATGATTAGAAAGATCGTCTGCTACACGGTGTTTCTCGAAAAGAATGAGAAATATAGAATATCTATTCTTTAGATAAAAAGTCACAGCACACTTGTATTAGGAAAGAAAGATAGTGAGAAGCACTAATCACATTCGAGAAAAATCAAACCACAATCTCCAAATTCACCTCAACCTCCAAGTGGGTAATCCAGTTCTCTCATGCTACGTATAAACCATAGTATACACCGCATAATTTTGCTAGGGGGCATTCAAATGCTAATGTTAAACCTCCCAATTAATCACCCTTGTGGTCTCTTAGCACACTGCCAGTTGAAGCTAAGTCTAAGTTACCTTTAGAGGCTCCCTCTGTGTTGAGTTTAATCCGCTCTCTCGTTGGTGGAATCTACGATATCAATTTATCCTCTCTATGTGTCACCTGTAACTTTGCTACTTCACACACTTTCGTCCAGTGAACCTCAGCTATGTATCGAACAAACTTAACCATGTCTCGACATTTACTCATGGTACCAAACACGTTGTTACATCTCCATTTCCATCCCCACAACACAGCCATAGCAAAAGTGATTGACCAAAGACATCCCTCATAAATTACATCATTGTCAAGATTCTCGTAGAGCCACTCGAGTAAGGACGACACAAAGAAAAATGAGTGTTTCCTTCGTGGCAATATACGTAACCATATGGCCTCCATCACGAGACAATCTCTTAGCATATGAATAATTATCTCCTCACCTCCTTTACACACTTGACAAGTGCTAGAATGGCACATATGTTTTCATAATTGCTCAAAGTTTGTCAACAAGACCGGATGTGCTCCTTGCCAAATAAAAAAATGAAAATGTTTTAGGACTTAGATTCGCCAAACTTGAGTGAAAAAATTACCCATACTCTAACTGTCCCTCTTTTTGTAGGTCAGAGACTTATCACCGAACCAACAAAAAATTCTCATCTAGAGAGTGTCCCCAAGATATCTAATCAGTTACTCATGTGACTTCATCTACAATGTATGCCCGCATCGTAGTTGTATATCAGTTAGCAATAATAAGCCAATCTGATCTCGCTTCCAACCAAGGCTAGTTTGCCAGAAATCACACACTCTTACATGTGTACTTTTCTTGGATAAGTCGACCTCAACATGATCCTAGCAATGGAGTTTCAAGAAACCATTTGTTAGTCTAAAGTTGAGTTGTTTACCCATTTCCGACCACACATTTAATCCCCAACATCACTACCTCCTTAAGACCAATAGTCATGCTCTAAAAGGTAGACGAGAGTATCCAGACCTACAAAGCTACACAGAGTTATGGATATCACCAATGTGATATTTTGACCGCAAATGGGAAACCCATAAGCTGTCACGGACATGTATAAGGCGCCAACCCAACTTCACAAGTAAGGATTTGTTCATATCTGCAACCACTCTAATTCCAAGGCCACCATCTGATTTCTTACAAAAAATTCGTGACCAATTCATTAAGTGAATCTTCCTCTTCTCACTTGTATCACCCCTAAGAATTCTCTTGATGCTCGATCTAACTCATGCTAGGTAGACGTAGGTAACATAATAGTGCCCATGATATGGACTGGGATCGAATTCATTGCTGATTTAGTGAGAGTCAAATGACCTTCCATGCTCAAAGTACAACTCTTCCATCCTGCTAGCTTCGATGAGACACGTGACAAGACATTCTAAAAATTCTCCATGTATATTCTTTTCTGCAAGATTGGCATACCCAAATATTTTCTCAGATCCTTAGTAGATGACTAGATGCAATACCACTTATAGTGTTGATCTCCTCCTCCAACTCTCTACTCACATTTTTGGAGAACTATATTTTCGACTTCTCCAAGTTAATCTTTAGCCATGAGGCTGCACAAAATCTTTCCAACACCCTAAAAGTAACTCGAATTTGATTCACTGAAGCCTCCATAAATAAGATCAAGTCATCAGCAAAACAAATATGTGAGAGATTTGGGATTCCACGTGATAAACAGACTGGTCTCCAAGACTTACACTTCACAATCTTTACTGTATTCTCAATAAGATGGCAAAGTCTCTCAAGAAACAAAACAAATAGATATGGCGATAAAAGATCACCTTGCGCAACCTCTAAGCTGATATAAACGCTTAATCATCTCGCCGTTCCATAAAAGGTTCATTTTAGGTCCAAAGACAGCCTGCATTATCTATTCCTTTTATTTGTTAGGTAAGTTTAGCACACGAATATTGTCATCTAAAAATCCCAGCAAATTGTATCATAATCCCTTTATTTCCAATTCTAGTTTTAATAACATCAAACCCTTTTACCAAACTTGCGCTGCATCAAGTGAACCACCTCTTGCACCACAACCACGTTATTCGTACTTAGTCTCCCAGGGATGAAGCTAGACTAGGTTGGACCAATTATCTTAGGCATTATTGTTTTTGAGTGTAGAATCATTCTTATGGTTATGATCTTGAAAGGAAAATTGCAAAGTCTGATTGAACAAAATTGGTAATCATCTCTACCTTCCCAATCTTCAAAATCAAAACCACGAGTGCATCATTTCTGTCATCTGGAAGCCGATCATATTTAAAGAAATCCAGCACAAAAATAGATACAGACTTACCAAAAACATTCCAACAATCTTGGTTAAAAACCGGTTGGTACCCATCATGATACTTTCCCATGCTTCAAATTATTTTCTCAATTTCCACAAATAAGAAGAGATGAGCAAGCATCTCCAGGTCTGATCTTGGAAGTGTAATAAAGTCTTCACCGGTAAAAACTCTTGAACGTCTCTAACATCTTCGAGGGAATAAAGTCATTTGTAGAAGTCAATAGATAGATGTTCGAGTTTTCTACTATCTGACACCCAAGTCCCATCAATTTTTTTTCAACATCTCAATTTGGTTTTGTTTCCTCTGGATTATAGTAGACATATGAAAGAAAGAAGTATTTCGGTTTTCTAAGGAAATCGACTTCTCTCGTGATATCCGGAACCACACCATCTCATCCTTTTCCAAGATCTCATCGAGTTTTTTCAGCAACTCTTCTTCTTGTTACAGTAATGAATATGAAACAACAATATCAAGAGAGTCGTGCGCATGTTTAATATTGTCCAATAACAAATCCTTACACTTTTTGATACCACCAAAAACTTCCAAGTTGCAACGCTTAAGCATATATTTCAAGGTAGCCAAAGCAACATGACTTGAGTAAGACAATCCCATGAATTCTTTAAGAGTTCCTTGAAACCAGAATGAGTTAACCAGGCAGCCTCAAATCAAAATAGTCTCCGTTGAGGTTCTTTAATTACTTCTAGACAGAGTTGAACATACAAGGAAGCATGATCAGAGGATAAGAACGACATATGAGCAATCGAGGCTTCTTGCCACTTCAAACTTACAGTTGCAGAACACAATACTCAGTCTACTCTTTTAGCTATACACGTACTCTCCGGTTGGTGTCTTCTCCAAGTGAAACGGTTACACTTATATCCCATATCAATGAGTAAAGATTGATTAATCCATTGACCATATACAATAGAATCTCCATATAATCTCCCATTATCTTTAGTCTGTTCATCTAAACAAACAATTGAGTTGAAGTCACCACCCACCAAGAGAGGATTCGTAGTACCCATGATCATATCTTGAAGTTGACTCCAAACCTACTATTTTACTTACCAAAGGAGCTGCATAAACAGCAATAACATGAGTAATGTCTGTATCATCCTCGATCCTCATATGAAAAAAATGTTCACACGGCTCCAACACTGTCACCGTACCAATACCATCACGCCATAGTAACCTCCATTATGACCCACAACATCCACACAGTAAAAATTCTCAAAACTCATTTACAAATATGACTCGCATTATCTCCTTCAGCATGCATCTCAAACAAAAACTTAGTCTTGAATCTCATTAAAAGATATCGAATTGAACGATGAAAGTTGGGTTTATTCACCTCCTCTTTAGAAAATATTGAATTAAATGATGAAAGTTGAGCTTATTTGCCCCCCCCCCCCAAAAAAAATTCTAAAATATGTTATTCATCATCATCATAAACGATGTACAAAAATGAATTACTAGGGCAGACTACTATAGGCTAGACGATAATGCCTTACCATCTAAAACAGTCTCTTGAATCTCCATAGTACTAACAATCTTAGAGCTCTCTGGTAACATTGATCCAGAAGCCACCACAGTTGGACCATCACCAGAATAATTACCCACCACATTTGATTTCGTATTAGAAACAACAAAGACTCCTCCTTTCTTGCCAGCCTCACTGTTATCTACTTGAAGTTGTTTACCAGATTTTGATAGTCCAATTGCAGATAAACTCGAATCAAAGACCAAGCCCTTAACATTCTCATTTTTTTTCTTCACCCTTGATACACACTTTGACTAAGAACTTTACGATCCTTCTTAGGTTCATTGACTTCAATTATGGCATCTCTAGCTTAACCAACTGAAAACACAATTAGGCCTTGGCTTGTAGCAAATTTAGTACCAAGTGTCTTTCTTCTTCTTTTTTTATCATAGCTTATGCGGTAGGATCCATCACTACCTTGTCTTTCCTTTGATGCTCTAAACTACCAAATCTGGTGGAAATATGACGTTTTTAAAAGCAGTATTCAGCGGGATCACTCAAAGATTTCTTACTATATTTTCTCCACATGATCTGCTTGACTATGGCCCTTATTCTCACCTTGATTTTATTTATGGTTCGATATTCTCACAACCGTAAAACAATTAACACCTTGCTTAATAGGGACCGGTTAAGGCACATTGCTTTCTACAAATACCTTCTTCACAACTTTCTCTACCGTCAATGAAGAAGTCACTACTGCATTAATTTGGGAACAACCATCATCACATGCCCATACATTTTACAACACAAACATACATTATTTAACCCCTTATACTTGATAAAATAACGACCATCATTAACCAAAATCAATCCTTTTAATGATTATCTAAAATTTACCTCCACACAAACCCTAGTATATCGAGCTTTATCAAAATTCAAGATCGTAAGATCCACACAAATTGGTTTACATATTCCTCAACCAATGACCATACTGACAGTGCATTGATACATAGTAATTGGAACATTCAGAATTCGAACCCACACTGGTGATATCGTCACAAAGGGTAGGGGGTCAAAACCTAGTTCCCATGCATGTACAAAGAGGTAGCTTTCGAACATTCTCCATGGACCTCCTGTCAAAGCCAAAAAATACTCCTCTATATCGAAATGAATCATAAAGAACTTTCACAACATATCTATAACATGCATTGCTCCTTTTGGTTTTCATAATTCCTTCAATTTCCTTGTTAAATACATAATCAAAACACTTCTGCCCAATACTTTCACGATGATACACTTTTTACACAAATCACCCATAAACTTCATCACATCGTACAAGATAATGACAACAGCCTCTCCATTCACCCTATCAAGAAATTTAACTTGTACCTTAGAATTCATAGAATCGTTATCCAATACAAGTTGCAGACAAGGAAATCCTCGTGTAGATGTATCACTCACTTTCTTTTCCCAACATGTAGCTAGTCTTGTAGGTTTTCCGGGCAGAGGTCCAATCGGTACAACATTAATCATCAAGGCATCCTTCTCACATGTGCTGGTAATCCTAGAAATCGCTCTCAAACATCTCTTTCTCTCCAATAATTTGTCTATAAAATATATTTTATTATTATTTATTTTAGTTTTCTAAGTCGCCTAACCCTATTTGCAGAGATCAGAACCCTAATCTTATACCAAAAAACAGATTTCAAAGTGGCGTAACCACTTGAACAATAAATGTTCTCAGCTTATTTTAACAACTAGTAGATTTAGATTTTTAATTAGTAACTTACTGAAAATTTATAACCCAAGAAAAAACCTACATTGATAAATAGCTGTTTTAGAACATAAGCTCAAGTTCAAGTACCTGAGGCTTCTTCATCTCTTCTCATCTCCGATGCCAGTGGAGGCTCATTCTGTCAGCACTGGCCCTCTTTTCTGTCATCCTTTGCTTTTGTTTTCTCTTCTTCTTCTCCTCTGATCTTTCTGTTTTGTTTTCTTGTTTTATCTTGGGGAGCTCTGCCTCTGTGGTTCTTCTCGATGCAACCATAAGAGTTAACCATTGGAACTGCACCACAAGTCACCTATGACTCAGACTTTTCAAGTGACTTTTAACTGCCAGTGACCACTATTTCACCATCCATCTCTCTATGCTTCTAGCCCCAACTTCTCATATCTATATTTCCTAGCATTGGGAAAGATTTGGGTTAGATCAAAAGCCTCAGCACCTTTACCACCATGTCAGAGGTCACGTTGCTCCACATACAGATGTTCCAAAGTGGATTAGCTAAATTTTGTTTTCAACTCCATCTTAGTATAGCGTAATCGTCGAGGAGTCCCTTTGATGTGGCTTTACCATCAAAATTGATGCATGAGTCATCTTACTGAATTCTCCATACTCATTGTACCAGATTTCTTTTGTGCCAGATGAAGCCAGACTGTGGCTCCCTTGCTTTCCAAACCTCAGTTGAGTCTGGCTACCTTAAGGGTTTAGGCATGGGTCTAAGTCATTGACTAAGCCGATTAACCTGTCGTTAAGTTACCAAACAAAAATTAATTATTTTGTTTAAGCCTGTTAATGATTCTTTGTTAGTTTTTTTTTATTTTGATAAAATGATTCTCTATTAATTGAAACTGTGTGTTTCATTTACGAAGAAATCAATGTAATTGTACTTGAGTTTCATCTTGATTCAACCTGATTTAATCCTAAAGTTGAGATCTTCTTCCATATTGCACACTTATTTCCATTCACAAGATTCTCTTACATTGATTATTCCACACAGTTGTCTTGGTAAGTTCAACAATGAGAAAGAAGTTTCATGTATGTAGAACATGATTCACCATCTTCACCATTCTGTCTTCAAAGTTTTATTCTTCCTTCATTATAGTAACACTTGATCAAATGCTCTTATAATCTATTTCTCTATATATATTTTTTTTGTTTTTTCACTATTTCGAAGATTCTTGTTCTCACCCACAAACCCAATTCCTTATTTTTCATTTTCGAACTGATATACTCTTGAAATTTAAAGCATAACACAGATGCCAAGAAAATGTTGGAAATTATTTTGTCTTTCTAATTGTGAAATAATCTCAAAGATTCATCTAGTCTAACTATGAAATTGTTTGGTATTTTCTCAATTTTACATTTGCGATTCAGGGAAGAGCATATTTTGGAATTATAGTTTTAACTTAGCATTATCTTTGATTTCTTTTTAAATGAAACACACAATTTCATTTAATGGAGAATGATTAACAGATGTTGTTGGTTTGGTGTTCTAATTCGATTTTTGGTTTGGCATAAATTGGTGGTTTAATTGAAAAAAGCTTTATTAAGGCCGGTATTGTTTAAGTAGACCGAGAATTAAGAAGATATTGGAGCTATTCAATATGGATGAATTGGTCTCTAATTCAAGTTCAATTTTAGCTAGTCTAGGTTAAATTGTATATACTTAGCTTCTTTATCTCTCTTTTATTATTCAGTTACGATTTATAACAGAAAACTTCTCTCCTCCATTATTATACTGTGAAAGCTCAGTATAGAGCTCCTTCTTCTATGATAGTGAATTTTCAGTCCTATCTGACCTCATATGTAGATTTATCATGTCAGAAAATTGAACTGGGTAACAAAGTTTGTGTTTTTGTGTTCATTTATTTTCTACAATTGTTCTTACTCATTTGGATTCATCTCAAACATTCGACTCCACTGATTGATACAAGAAAGATCATTAAGCACTTATTACAACTTGTATCAGAGCTACATGTTTAGTATATCAGTGGTGAGCTAGAAAGTCATAATTGAGAGATTTGATGGAGTAACTAATTTCTCTATATGGAAGATTACCATGCTCACATATCTTGGAGTTTCAGGATACAAAGATGTAATCAATTACTTCTTGCTAACAAAGTTTATATCGATCTCTAAAAGCAAAAGAAAGAAAGAAGATCATGCTTATGATTCCTTTGAGGCACCGTATGTCAAAGTGGTTCCAGATCCTAACAAGATTGCTTGATCAGAGGAAGATAAGGACATAATCTTGTTGGATCTCGGTGATAAAGTGTTGTGGCAAGTAAATCTTTGTAACTATGCAGCAAAAACAGATCAGCTTCAAATCAACTGTACATGGAAAGTAGTCTTCCAAATCGAGTTAATCAACAAATAAAGTATTTTGGTTTCATGATGAGTGAATCAAAAAGCATTATTGAGAGTCTTGGTGATATGTTCAAGATCATCGCAAAACTTAGTACTTTTGACATTATCATCACTCTAAGATATCTTTTACCTAAATATGCACATTTGAAACACACACAGATGGTCATAAGCATCTTACAGTTCAAGATGTGGTATCATCCTCCAAAACTTTAGAGAAAGAGATAACGAAGAAAGAGATGATGAATTGGGTTCATCATCACCACGTTGTACAATAGAAAAAGGAATGACTCAATCAAAGAGTCAAGGAAGTAATGGCAAAGATCGTAGCATGTCTAAATAAAAGACCAAATCCAAGGTAACATGTTGGTTTTGTAAAAAGAAGGACATGATAAAAATGATTATTTTCCCGAGAAAAGAAGGTTAGAAAATAAGAATAAAGGAGAGGGTGGTGTAATGGTTGAGAAGCTTTTGTATTCCGAGGATTTAAGTGTTAATGATTAGCTTATTAAAGACTTTCAGATATTTGATTCTTGTTCACATTGCATATGACATCAAAAAAGGATTGGTTATGTGAATTTCAAGAGAATGAATCAATCACAATTCTATTAGCATATGATCCTCTCTTTAGTCAAATGGGCAGATAACAATCTGAATAACCCTTCATGGAGGATCTATTAAGGTTCTTAAAAATACCAATAATTTTCCAAATCTTTGAAGGAATCTTATATTTACATGAACTCTTGATAAACTCGAATACAAGCATAACATAGGAATTGGTAAAGTTGATATTTCAAGAATGATAATGTAGCTCTGAGAGGAGAATTGAAGAATTGTTTGTATGATGGTGAAACATAGATAAGTGAAGTGTGTAATATGACAAGTTTAATAGATACTATCAAGATCTTAGACAGTCATCTTGGACACATGAGTCTTAACAATTTGAAGACACTCACCAAAAAAGGTTTTACTTAGAAGAAGGATATAAAGAATCTTGATCTCCGTGAACACTGTATGATGGGAAAATCTAAGAAGCTAAGCTTCAACATTGTAAAGCACGACATAGAGAATATCATGGACTATAATCAAGTAGATCTTTGGGGTTCTTCATTAGTAACACGCTCATACTCAAACAACATATACTTTTTATCCATTATGGATGACAAGACAAAGAAATTTTTGGTAATGTTTCTTAAATCAAAAGATGAGATTTTTGAGAAGTTCTAGGAGTAAAAAAGTTACAAAAAATCAAACTGACAAGAAAGTCAAGGTATTAAGAAACGAATAATGGGTTAGAGTTTTACAATGCAAAATTTAATGATTTTTGTAAAATAGTAGAATTAAAAGGCATCGAACTTGTACTTTTACACCACAACAAAACGGTGTTGTTGAAAGAATAAATCATACTCTCATGGAGAAAGTGAGATGTCTATCTACTGAATGAATCAAGTTTGGAAGAATCGTTCTAAATCTAGTTTCTATCTTGTAATCTAACTTTCCACCTATTAATACGAAATCTCCTACCTATTACTCTTAATACTTGTTTTGTGCTTAATCCACCACAAAGTTTGGCACTAGAAGGAAGGGAAAAATAAGAATTCTACATGCATAGGTCAGAACGAAAGATGACGAGCCAAACAAACCTGGAACCGAACAAGCCAGCCCAGATGCATAAACTACCACCATTGGCACCATCTATGCCAAAAGCATTACCAGTCACATTGCAAACCCGGCCCACCAATGTCTCCCTCTAGCCTCAGACTTAGGAGCCAGAAAAATAAGGCCCAAACTAAATAATCCCATAGTAGTAAGGGGATGAAAGCTCGACAGCCACCAAAGAAATCCTGGACATCCCCAGAATGTTGAACGCCATGACAGCTAGAGTAGACAGAGTGAACAAGCATGTCATAGAACAAATGGAGACCTTAGCACTTACTAAGCCAAAATGTATCAAAACTGTCCCAATTTTTTGGAAAGTAGGAGTACCGCAAAATGCTTACAGAGAGTGCTATTTAGAGACTCACCTGAAACTTATCGTCCAAAACATCAGATAGGACTCTCGACCCTGATCTGCTGTTAGACGCCGATATTTGATCTATGAGGATTAAGATACAGAAGATGATCTCTAAAATGTAATAGTCTACCATCTTTCCCCCAAAGCTAGAACGCATACTAACCAAGATGTAAACACTCCATTCACAGCTCAATTCTATAGTACCTTGGTAAAATGTGCATGGAAAGTATGATGTTTGACCTTCGACAAAAAAATGACCCCCAAGGATTCCTTACTACATTCAATGTCGCCATGGGAAGGACATGGTTCTTGCTTAAAGAACAAGACACCGACTACTGCCAATTGTTTATTGAGAACCTGGTAGAAGACGCCCCTAACATGTCCTCCAAACTTGAATCATACTCTATCGACAGCTTCCAACAGTTCTCCACTGCATTCCTTAAGACTATACAATGTACATCCAACAAAACACCTTGTCAGTAGATCTGCAAGCCATAGTGCAAGGACCCAAAGAAACCCTACAATCTTTTCTCTGCCGTTTTAGGGAAGTTGTTTCCAATATAAAAAATTAGGATGAAATAGGAATCAAAACTCTCCGTAATGCGATATACTACGAATCTGACATCATTGACAAGCTAAGAATACGCCTAACACTTTACCTAGAAGATGCAATGCACTGAGCTTTTGTGTTCACAGAGATCAAGGAAAAGAAAGCTATCAAAGCCAAGATATAGACAAGCCAGCGAGCTGCCGTGTCCAAAGAGAGCATGCATAACGAGTATTACGAATCTCTGCATCATTTTGACAGCGGTTACAAAAATGCTAAGGGAAAGTGTGCTACTACTTATGTTGTCAGTGAATCCAATGAAAAGCAACCTCGGTCTGAGCAACCATGGGTACCCGCAAACAAGTAGTACTAAGAAAAGCAGTCTTATTGCAATTTTCACAAGCTATAATGTCATCTGAGACTCACAATGTCACCGCCTCAAGGAACTCCTTATGGCCAAATTTGAAAAAAGATGAAGTCAAGGTCTTGTAGCCAGACCGACACACCAGATACAATGAAAAAGCCATGGTAAACTCCCTATAGTAGTATTCTCGGCATGATGAATTGCGCAGAGTGGTTGATGAACTACCTCATAAGCATACTGAACAAGATACTGAGGTGTTACCCCACCCCATCGGATAAAATCACCATGATAATGGGAGGACTCAATGAGGTCAATAACTCTGTGCGGTCACTTAAAAGTTATGAATGCTAAACCGATACTGCTAGGCGACTATCCCGCTTTCCCAATAGTTAATCTGGTCTCATAACTCACATGAGGAGCTTGTCAAAATCTAACATAATCCATTTTACTGAGACCAAGGCGGATCACCTGGATCAGCCGCACAACAACCCCTAAAATTGCCAACAGGCACAGTCAATGTGATATTTAAGGAAGTCTTGGAGAAAATGGCACTTTTCGAGACTAATATGTAATTTGTAGCTACAACTCATCCACTTACTGGTTTTTATGGAAACCTGATGATAACACTTGAGACGGTGAAATTACACCTTGGCTCCATGCGATGAAAGCAGTAGCATCAACATACCATCAATACTTTAAGTTCCCGACAAAGCGTGACATTTTCACCCTCCACAATAGTCAATGAATGGCTCGTACCGGTTTTATAGTAGAGCATACATTGAAAAAATCAACTGCCCAATCTTGCATGATGGCAAGCAAAGCAAGCACCCAATGGTCCACAATGAGATCTAGCCCTCGAAACCCACAACAAGATAACCTAAAGAAAGAGATGTTAGAGTAAACCTATTTTAACCCTTGTGAATCGAAAACAATTGTAGGAATAGGCCTCGGGCTCCCTACGACATTCCAAACCAAACTTATAGAAACATATCCACATTCACGTGGTGCAAAGTAGACATATCTAAAATCACCCCCACTTACCGACTAATCAAGCAAAAGACATGCAAGCTCAAATCTGAGCATGCCGAGGTAGTTATTGCTAAGGTGCAGAGACTAGCCAATGCCGAGTCGATTACCAATGTCAAATACAAAGAGTGACTGGTCAATCCCATCGTGAAGAAGAAAAACTGCAAGTGAAGAGTCTACTTTGAATTTATCGACCTGAACAAAGCCTACATGAAGGATAGTTATCTGCTGCCTCACATTAATCACCTAGTTGAAGCCATCATGGGAAACAAACTGCTCTATTTTATGAATGCATTCTCTGGCTACTACTACTTCAAGATGCATGTTATAGATCAAAGAATAATAGCCTTCATCATCAAGTGCGGCACATATTGCTACAACAACACTGAATACAAATACCAAAGCTTAGTCAATATGATGTTCACTAACCAGCTCGGACAAGCTATGAATGTGTACATCAAATACATGCTCGTCAAATTCACGAAGGTCAAAACTCACATTGTTGACCTGAGAGAATGCTTCCTTGTGTTGAAAAATTAACAAATAAAACTCAACCGCATAGTGCACATTCGCAGTCACCTTGAGAGAATTTTAGGATATATCGTCACTAAACAAAAAACTGAGGATAACCCAAAGCAGATCACCATGATCCTCGACCTCCCATCTCCAAAAAAAGCTAGGGAAGTCCTACACCTGATAGGTCAAGTTGTCGTACTCAATCAACTCATCTCCCTCTCTACAGAGAAATGTCTACCTTATTACCAAATTATCCACGGTAACAAAAATTTTATGTGGGACAGGTAATGCGAGGTAGCATTTAGTTATTGAATATATACCTATCCACCACGCATGTGTTATCTAACCCGAAACTTGTGAGACATTGTACCTATACATTTCACTCATAACCTTGATAGTAAGCGTGTAGCGCCCAATATTCAACATAAGCAAAGAACTCGATGACCCTGAGATGAGGTACACGGCCATAGAGAAACTGGCACATGCAGTGGTCACCACAACAAGAAAGCTACAACCTTTTTTCTAGTCCCACACGATCATCGTTCTCATCAATCATTGATATAGGTGCATTTTAACTAGTTTTAGGAGTCATATACCATTGATGTTACATTGATTCTTTTAGTGTTTGCACCATTTCATAATCTTCTTAGCTCATTTGCATACTTAGGGACATTTGCATCATTATTTGAACACATTTTGCAAAGGAGTCATAATTAGGTACCTAAGCGAGCATTTGACGATCAATTTGGAGCATACAATGGAGATGGATGTGCACTCGAGGTGAGTACTCGACCTGAAAGGCTGAACTTAAGCACTATAAGCCGTTTTTGAAGATTTTCAACCCCACTTGAGGTCTACACTCGACCCAACATAGCCGAGTATACCTTAACTCGACTATAGTTGCCCGAGTCCATGCACCAAGACGCCACATTTGAAGTTTTTCTCTACACTCAACGTCCCTACTTGTCCTACATGATCGAGTAGGCTATTTCTAGATTTGATTTCTTATCATTTTTGTTGATTTTTTGGCAAGGTTTTCAAAAAGGTGTATAAATACCCCTCTTAACCCACAAAAATATTTATTCACGTTTTTATGCTTAGAAATCTCTCATTTCGCTCTTATAATCAGATATTAATCCTTAGATCTTGTTTGATGATAAAGTTTACCAAGTTTTATGTTTAATCTAATATTCTTCTACTCTCTCTCATCTCTTTAGTTATGTTGTTTATTTTGATTTTCTGGTTCATACATTTTTCCATGAAATCTAAGTAGATCTTCTAGGGTTCTTAAGGAAATGGGTTATATTAGACTGAATCTTAGGTTTGCTAGGTTGCTTAAGGATATAATAGCTTAGATATCTTCTGATTTTGTGTTCTTAATGCTTATTTTATCTTGAGAAAGAGAAATATGAGTTTAGGCATTTTAGCACCCACAAGGTGTTTGATGAACCATTTAATGAGATTTTCATACCTAACTCAAGATAGATTTAATGAGATTTTCATACCTAACTCAAGATAGATTGTTTAGGGTGTTAATTGACTTTAACAAGTTGTTTCTTCATGCCTGCTTGACTATAAACCACCTGAGAATAAAGTAGGGTTGTAGTGTAGTTGTGATTGTTTGTCATGAGAATAAATTTAATAACTTGTGAATTGCTGTCTAGAGATTGTATCTGTATGATTTTGTCAAGCAACCTAATAGATCTAAGTGAAGCTCTAATCTATTATACTCACTCCTAAGACTTTTTCATTCTCATATTGCTCTTTGCTTGTTCTGTTTGCTTTTCTATTTGTTAGTCTATTTCTGTTTGCTTATTCTCTTGTCTTTTGTTTCATGGTATGTCCATTGCATTGTGAACATGTTAACTTAGGTTGATAGAAAATCACTTAATCTATTTGGCTTAAATTAGAGAGGTATGATCATATTGTAATTGCTAGCATCTCACCCATTTGGATTGACATCTGATACTATATCGACAACTTAGTACATTAAGAATTGGATCCTTCATGCCAATAGATCTGCCTCCTACCATAGATCCGGGGTAGGCATTCGCCTGGTGTCACCAACTAGCGAGATCCTCGAACAGTCTTTCCGTCTCCATTTTGGGCTTCAATCAACTAAGCATAGTATCAAGCTCTAATCACTGGCATACACCTTGTAAAAGAAATTGGTGCACAACTTGTTGAACCCTTTTTTGATTCACAGCTTGTCACCAATCAATGGAAGGCCAGTACAAAACAAAGAACGACCGCAAGGAGGTGAACTCACCAAGAACTTAGCTAATTTCAATGTGAACAAAATACTGCATGGAGAGAACACTCACGCTAATACCCTAGCATCATTAGCACTGACCTTGGATTAACCAAAATGTCATGTCATTCTAGTAAGGCTCATTCAATCGCCAACTATCAAGCTCGAGAAAGAAGAATGCCTCGTAATCAATGAAGCCAAACCAGATAAGGTGAATGACGAGTTCATCAACTCCTATAACATCACCAAGGTCAACAAGGTTGACTCGAGTGACAATATACTATAACAAATTGTGGACAAAGACATGCCACCAGACACAAAGGTACCTCGGCATCTCAAAGAAAAGTGCACATACTACCTCAAATTTGACGGTAACCTCTATTGACAAAGCGTGAATGAAACAATGTTGAGTTGTATTCACAAAGAAGAAACATCATGCGTAATGATGAAAGTACACAAGGGAGCATGCAGAAACCACTTTGGCAATATGACAACCATCCAAAAAGTCTGAAGGCTTGATTATTATTGGCTAACAATGATAGCTGACTGCAAATGATACGCCGAGAAGTGCGAGAAGTTCAAGCGACATCCCCATTCATTCATGCAGATACCAAGCTCCTCACCTCAGCAACAATGCTTGACCCCTTCATATGTTGGGCAGTGGACATCTTCATTCCTCTTCCGCCAATCCGACAAAAGCAATTTCTCCACATCATGACCGACTACTTCACCAAGTTGGTTGAATCCGAATCATACTTCAAAATAAAAAAACAAGGCCTGCCGACACAGTTACCTGTATGAAATCGTAATTGACAATGCTTTGCAGTTCACCTCGACAAAATTTGAAGTTTTTGCGCACACAAGAAAATTTGCCTAAGCAAGAACACACCTCATAATCCCAAAGACAACAGAAAAGCTGAGACAACTATTATATGCATAATTGAAGGAATCAAGAAAAGGCTCGACAAAGAGAATGGATGCTAGTCTGACAAGCTCGATAGTCTCTTTTAGTCTCATTGCACCACACAATGAAGGTTGATAAGCAGTACACTAATCTCCCTCTCGTATGAAATAGAAGCAATGGCTCCAGCCAAAGTCATTGTACTAGGATTACGCAAGTAAAACTTCAATCATAATGAGAACCTCAATAGAGAAATGATCTGTGGCAGGCTTAGTGACCTGGAAGAACATTGAGATGCATCACAACTACATGCCAAAAGGTAACAATAACAAATATCCAATTATTACAACAAGAAATTCCATGGTTGCCACTTCAAAGAATAAGACCTCGTCGTAAGGAAGGTCTTCAAGAACATAGCCTAGCTCAATGCCAAAAAACTCGATGCTAATTGGGAGGGCCCTACATAATCTCTAATGTTGTTAAACTTGTGGTCTACAAGCTGACCATCATGACAGGCGAGGCTATACCATGAAGCTAGAGCTCCATTAACCTTAAGTGTTTCTACTATTAAGCGCCTCACCACAACATCAGAGCTTGGCTCTACTGCGGGAATCAATCTATGGGCTTTTCCTCTATCTATCTATTTTTCATTTTGAAACTTTGTAAATCGAACTAAGATAGGCTTGATCCTTTTACGGGTTACGTAGCAACATTCAATCGCATGTATTAATATATAAAAATCTTTCTTTTTGCCTAATAAGTTTCCATATCGGAAAAATACGTATACCAAACCAAGTCTTACCCTAGGTCCAAACCCATAATGCACCCACTTCGGCTATACATGATAACTTAAAGGGCCTACAAAGCCTACCACAAAAAGCTAAGAAATACCACTCGCACCGGCAAACAGGATAAGCTGAACCAAAATTTGGCACCTATAATGCCTAAAAGTCGAGCAAAATACTCGCACGGCTAAACTGGATAAGCTATACACATGTATTGCACTTAGAAAGCCTAAGGCCGAGGTCAGATCCATCACCCACCTTGGTCTCAAAGAGTAGGCCGAACATAAGATTCTTACCTATGACAAAAATATATGAGGCTAAACAACAAATACATCTTGGCTCCGAGGTAACATATGTATTACACATTATAAAAAAGGGGGAAAGAGAACAACTCAACCAAGTCCATTTTACTTCGAAGTGTATAGTGCATACATTATCAAAAAAAAAGAGGACAACTGAATAAGTTCACTTCACTTCAAAAGCTACATAACATCGTCTTTACACAAAAACAAGATGGAAAATGAACACCTTAGCCTTCTAAAATAAAAGGGGGAGAACAAAAAACATAAAATAACAAAGACCATAGTCTACTCCTTCGCATTTTCCTTGGTTTCCTTAGTTTTTTCTTTCTCTCTATTCTCCTCGGCATCCTTAACCTCCTCGTCATCGTTCACTCGAGGGTCCACCGCGGATTTGTCACTTGCCTTCTCTAAAGGATCCTTAAAAATTGGCTCATTCTTGATAATTGGCAATAATTCCATCCTCCGTAGTCATTTCTTGAATCGAGATTGCAACAAACTCCATGTCGATACTTTTATCATTGTGACGCTAGAAAAAATGGATTCCGTCACTGCAATCCCCTGACTCGCCATGAATTCTAAGCACCAAAGAGTCCCAGATGCTTGTGCAACCAAAATATGCGGTCTATTCGCAGCATTCACAGCCATAAAATGTTCTAGGACATGCTACAACTTAAGAGCATAAGTATTGACCTCATTACAATGTTGCACTCTCTCCTCAATGACTTTCTGCCCTCAATTCATCTTAGCCTGCCTTAAGATACGCATAGCACGCATCAGCCTCCCTACATTATACATCAAGCTCCTTCTCCACCTCGGCCAAACAATCTACCAACTTGGTCGACTACCTCCTTTCAACATCCAAGGATGTAGCACAGACATTTTTTCGGCCCCCCAGGGTCACACAGGACTCCCAGCCAAACGCTAAGGCTTCATACCGTGGTACCTAAAGGAAAAGTCTTAGTTTGGATCCATCATAGACCAAGGTTTCTTCGTTTTGCTCAAAGAACACGTAGACTCGCCACAATTTACTCACTAGTTACCGCAATGTCATTACCCACCCGAAGATTTGGAGGCTTCCTTTGAAGAGCAACATCCTACTCTCCATCATCTTCTTCCTTACGAAGAATGATCCCGCTGGCACCAGCGCCTCCCCCTACATTCGCAATATCAACCCTAGTAAACATGTTACTCTCCACATCATTACCCGCATCATTCCCCATCCCGACCTCGACCACCTCGATATTGACAAGATCACACCCACCCACCGTAAAGTCCTTAATTTGTGGACATTGGTTCTCATCACCTGGTAGGATTGTGAATAACACAGCAATCTAACTGCGCATAATCATAAGTAGCATAGGTCCGCGCATTCTCACCCTCCAAACTACATACTGAAGTCCATGAAGCCAATGTTAAATACAAAATAAAAAGAGAGAGAAAACAAGGTACACTTACCTACCTGAATACAAACCAAAGCATGGCTCACATTCTCCGATTGAACAATTGGGAAGCACCAAAGCCCGAATTGTAAAATTATTCAGACATCGATGTGAAATTTTTCCAGATAATTTGTAAACAGCAACGACGACTACTGTGCGAAAAACAAAAATAACAAGTTAAATTAACTCAAACACAAAGACATTTTTGAAAACGGTAAGTATTCTACTAGGAACCGCATTCCATAGAGAACGGTACCAGCGCCAATTTGTGATCATGCTGAGTACATGTGCATTATACCGATGCTAGGCTTTACACAAAAATAAGGCATCCCATTCTTCTTTGGATTCACGTTAATATTGAAAAGTCCTCAAAGAATCAAGTCGTAATGTTGGTGCCATACTACGTACCTAGAATCACCATGGCCATCAAATCTTGGGTGCGGAAGGAGATAATTGGGTAAAATAAATTCTCCGCCGAGAACAATAGTTCACTAAAACTTGAGGAAATGCAAAATGCATACCAAAATAGTAAAATAAATACTCATACAAGCATACGAATCCACAAGGAGGCAACCACTGCTTCTGACCCCGATTAGGTATCTGAATAGTAACTAGTGTGGCCATTCCACACTTTTTGACCATCCTCTTTATAGAGACTACTGTGCTTATTGAACTTCGCACGTGTAAATATCTCAACGAAGCAACAATCCTGGCCAATTCTTTGCACAACGAAGACTCATCTTCTAGATTGGCGTGGGAATCTAAATCTGATTTGTCTTCTTCAAGACTGATAATCTGAACTCAAGTATCCTTCAAGGGTGCAAGATGAATATCACGGAGATCATCTCGCACAATGACACTTTTAACAGAACCACGTAAGCGAGATGACGACTCACTAACCTTGGTAGGAGAAGTGCCAAGGAAACGCCATTCTCCCGCATTAAGCTTTGAGGAAATCGACCTTGGAACTGGATCTCCACTGGGTAACCTCGCTCGCAAACACCCCGACATTCAAACAAATAAGATAGAACTTCACCAATTTTGAAGGACGACATTGGGTCAAGGAATCAATGGCACTTCCGCGAGTGTAAGAAAAACTAGAAAAATATAAAAAAAGATAAGTACCTTTCGCAAGAAGAGAGAGACGAGAAATGAAGAAGAAAGAATAATCATAGCTAAAAGGGTACAGAAATAGAAGAGACACCATCATTATCCTTATAGGACTACAACTACACGCTGACATGTTCACCGGATGACGTCTCCAATATGTGACTCCTTGGAAACCATAGAAAGAAACCAATCAGATCATGACACATGGCATGGTGGATTTATACATTGGCTTCTCGAAGAATTTCAACACTTCGTACCTCAGTTACAAACTAGGAAGACTATTGCTGGAAGTAGCCTTGAACAAGGCCAACTAAGATCATATATGACGTTAGGCCCAATCACCACGCTAAAGATGATGTTGGAATTGAAAGCCTAGAACAAGGTCCACCACCTCATCCAGGGCTCATCACCTTGTCAGGCCCAACATCTCGGAAGTACGGTAAGCATTCAGTACGCGCAAGATTGTACCACGCATAGCAATATGACGCAGTCTCTAGGTAGTACGCATTACAGAGATCAGATCATACTAAAGACCTACAGACCGCAAAGATCAGATCATGCTGGAGACCTAGGGAATACAGACCGCAGAGGTCACACTATGTTGAAGACCTAGGGAATACAAATTGTGCATATCAGAAAATATTGAAGACATGACAATAAGGATTATAGAGATCAGAACATGCTGCATACCTGAACAAATAAGGGCTGGGACAGTCGGCCCATGCTTCCAGTATAGGACGATGAGACTTCCGATATGGGATGATGGGACCTTGCAAACGCCTATACAAAATGATGCTATTTAAACGAGCAAAGGATAGGAATTTTTTAGAACTACTCTGTATATTTCATACCAAACTCAATCTCGACATTCTCATTACTTGCCATATATGTCCTTCACATTGTATCTTGTAATCCAACTTTCCACCTATCAATACTAGGGAGGGTGTACTGAAACTAAATTTTAAAAGATTTGATAGAATTTAGATTTTGATAGATTTAGAGAAATTTAAGTAAGTTTTCAATATATTTGGAATAATTAAAGTTAATTTGTTATTTTTGGTAAAAACAATCACATAGTGATTTTAGGGGATTTAATTAGAAACTACAGTGAAGTTGCAAATGATTTATGTTTATTAAAATGATGTCATCACCATCATCAACACAGTTATAAGCAACGCCATTAGCTCCGCTATTGATTTCCTTGATTTATTCTCCACCATTTACTAATTATTTGTGTCTCCGTTCTGTACCATAGCCAAAATGACAACAATAGCAGGAGGTTCATTCTGAATCTCCAACTCTCGTAAGTGGAATGGAATACTATCTTCAATAGTACGATGGCCCTTCCGTGAGTCTGAGACATGAAGCGATACTGTGGTTCTACCCAGTTGATAGATTAATTTGAATTACACTTGATCGAAGTAACACGTTGTATATATAAAAGCAACACAATTATTTAGTCTAGAGCTTTGAACTTATTTTATACCATCAATTAATTTGATTTATACATCAATAAAGCACTTATTTCTGAAGTGACCTTAAATTGGAAACAGACGATAAGTTCACTAAAAGTATTCACCATCAAACAATCAGAGATCAAGTTTTACTGTCTACATTATATAGAAATTTGGCTAATGGGTTGGCTAGTTGTAGTCCAATGTTGACAAAACATTTTCCGATTAGTAATTCACTTTTTGGTTCTATATTTTTATTCAGAAACTTGATGCATTTTCATACCAACACGTTGTAAACATATATATACTCGTGTTTTTTTTATTTATAAATTACAGATACAGAGAACAATATAATATGTAAATTGATATCGTCAAATAATGGAAAATGAAAAAAGAAGGAAGAAATCAAGTTGGATGCCTAATGTTTCTTATTTTAAATCCCACCTTAAAGTGTGAGATTTTTATCTTTATTTTTATAACTAAAAATGTGTTCAAAATCTCTTAAAATTAAGTTGGGAATTTGTTTTAAGATTTTTTATTAATTTTTGAATAACATAAACTTGATATGATTTTGACAAATTCTTAATTGAATAACAAATGATTGTAAATTATTTGAATGATGCTACATAAATTTCATGTTAAAATAACTCATGATTTGAGAAGATATTAAAAACTCACTAGTTAAATAACATGTTAGTTTAAGTAAAAGTTAAAATCTTCTAAAATTATTTGTTTAAATATACCCTCCTAAATCTCTCCTACTTATTACTCTTAGTATTTGTTATGGACTTAATCCACCACAAACATAGATATTCTACAAAATATAACGGCAATATCCATTTGGAATATATCCATCCGAACAAACAAGATCATTTAATTAAAAAAAAAAAAAAAAAAACAAGATCATTCATTTTTCTAGACTAAACCGTGAGCTTTCCTCTCTTGCATATAAACTGTACTTACGAATTTATCGGTACTTTTTTTATTTAATTACCAACATGTGTTATCGACCATTTTCTTTTAGTGAACTAAAACAAGAATAGGCCAAAACTGAACTAGACTTTGAACCAGATTGCAATAATATCGTTTGTTGGAAAACAAAGTAATTTTCATGGATGCCCTTGACTCTTTGAATAGTCTGTTGTTTAAAACAACACATAATCTTCTTCTAAGACAACACATAATTTTACTCGATCGAAAAGAAATAATACTTTTTGTTTGAGATATAAGAATTGTTATACTAATGAAAGTAATGTTATATAAAAATATAATGGTATTTTGGTCTTTACAAATTTTTATAAGTTCATCTCCATCTAAATGCACTATTTAAACTCATCTGAAATTTTTAAATTTTTTGGATGAGTTTGCTAAATCCATCCAAATACTCCATTTTGATGAAATACTTAAATGAAAAATTACTATGATAACCTACTTTAATTTATAAATTACTTATATAACCTATTTTTTTAAAAATTACTTATATAACCCACTTTTTTCCTCTATTATTATTAATTACCATTATAACTTTTTACCAAAAAGATGATGATTTGTAGTTTTCCTTTTCTTATTAATAGTATGTAATTCAGAATTAATTTAATAAGACTATTCGAAAATATAAATATTTTAGATTTATAAAAAAAATATTCTATTCCCTTTTAAAAGTATATATACCCAAGAAACCTTCTCCATGAGCTAAAGAAATTCTTAAATTATGGTGCAAGAAACAAAAGATTTTAGTTATATCAATAAAGATTCATTGCCTATTGATATTCAGGTAATAATTATGTCAAATTATCTTCTTTTCTAGTTTTGTTATTGAAAATTTTTAGTTTTAACAGACTTCCTGCAAGTCTGCTAAAAAATTCTGGCAAATTTCCTGCAAATCTGCCAAATTCTGGTAGACTTCCTGCAAGTCTACCAAAATTCTGGTAGACTTCCTGCAAGTCTGCCAAATTCTCGCAGACTGGTAGACTTGCAAGAAGTCTGCCAAATCTACCAGAACTTTATTCTTTTTTACCGACTTTCTTTTGATGCTTAATCTTTCTTGAAGTTTAGGTAATCACTCATTTGAACTAGATCATGCTGGATCGAAAAAAATTCTCAAACTACTACGACGAGAATACTAGGAAAATAACTCGGCGGGCTATCATGCCGACAAATCTTCAGTCGAAGCAAAATCCGCTTTCGTTAAGGTGCAAGAAGAGCTAGCGAGTGTTTTGGCTGACCTAAAAGCAGAGCAGGAAAAGTCTCTAAAGAAAGCCAAAGAAATTTTGGTTTTGAAGGACTCTCTTGACTGTGCTAAAACCGATCGCATCAGTGCATTATTCAAAGCTGCCAGGAAGGCCAATGATGTTGTGACTAAGCTTTGGTCCAATTTAGTCAGGATCAGAGGTAAATTTGGTTATGTTTGCACAATGCTATTATCTAGAAAATCTTGAAAGCTTATCAAGAATTTTCAGGTCAACTCTTCGGTCCCTTTGAGAGGATTGTTGCTCGATTCAATGATCATGTCACCAATCTGGCCGTTCGCCCTTCTTACACTCAGTATGTTGGTGCAAATAGTGTTCTTCAGTCGCTGGAACGCCGAAAGGTTAAGGTTCTTTCATAGCTTTCTGAGCTCTTAGCTAAGGAACTGGTGGAGTTCAAGGAGAATATCGAGAAAGAGACCATTTCAATAGTGCTTCTTGATGATTTGGTCATCCCGGTCTTTGAAACCGGTGAGGCTTAGAGAATCACATAAGGTGCAGCAACTGGGACTAATGATTGTCAAAAAGGTTAGTATACAAAACTTTGAACTCATCACTCTTTCGTCTCAGAGATTTAATATGTATAGTTTGAATGATAACATTGTTTTCCTAAGTTGTAGATGGGGTGAGATATGCCGAAGATGAAGAAGAGGTAAAGGGCATTAATATCAAGACATGAATCTTGCGATGTCTTTTCCCTCTATTATTTTGTAGCTGGTATGCCTGTTTGGACCTTTTTATTTTTGTTGATGTCGATCTCGGTCCACTTGTTAGGATCTTTTGCGAAAACCTTTCTACACTAATGAATGAATGTAAATTTGGTTATTTGATTGTTCCAAATATATTTTTCTTTTCGCTAGTCAGAACTTTGCGAGATAATTAGTTTCAGCTTTTATGTGAAAATCTTGATTTCAACTTAAGAATTTACGAGAAACTAGGTCTTGACATGTTATGCAAAAACTAGGTTCCGGATTAGGGTTTGCGAGAAACTTTGTCTCAACTTGCTATGCAAAAACTGGGTTTCAGCTTATGATTTGCGAGAAACTAGTTCTCGACTTGTAGATGCAGACCCTATTATTCTGGCTCTGATTGAGAATGTATTTTGTGAGCTGTTTTTTGTCCAAATTGTTATGAGAATTAGATCTCAATGAAAAGACTTCGAGACTTAACTCAATTTTGGTGAGAATTGTGTCTCGACAAAATTTTAAGACTCGACTTTGATCGAACAAAATTTTAAGATCTGACCTTGATCAGCGAGATTTTAAGACTTGGACGAGATTTTGAGTCTCAGCTTAAATTGTGCAAGGTTTTAAGACTTTGCTATATCGAGCGAGATTTTAAGACTCAACAAAATTTTAAAACTCAGCTTTGATCGAGTGAGATTTTTAGACTCAGCTTCGAGACTAGGGGCTCAACCGTTATAAAGATTTTAAGACTAGATGTTCGAGAGTAGGATTTTGGCCATTATCAAGATTTTAAGACTCGATGTTACAGAGTACAGTTTCGGCCATTACTATTATTATTATTTTTTAAAGTTGTCGAGATGACATCGGCTTTTGATTGAACCCTTATGCAGATTTTATTAAGATTTAGCTGCACTCGAAGGCTAGCTACATACGCCGAAGGGATCAAGACAAAACTATAGTTCTGATTACATAGTTAAAACACTAAAAGGCAACACAGAGTGAGGCAGATGGCACCGAGAAGGCGCAGCTTCAATAGTAGTATCGTTTCAAGTTGATGAATTCCAACTATGTGGAATTTGCTCTCTTTCCATGGTGGCGAGTTCATAAACCCAAAGTCTTACCACTTTAAAAATTATGTTGGGGCCTTCCCTATTAGTGCCGAGTTTCTTGGCATTGGTTTCAATGATGTTCTCGAAAACTATTCTAAGTACAAGGTCACCTTCAATGAAATGTCATCTTCAGACCTTTATGTTGTAGTACTTTGCAACATGCTGTTGGTAATTCTACACTCAAAGTAATGCATTTGTCTGTGGTTTCTTCTAATTCGTCCAGATTAGTCTACATTGCCTCTACATTCACACTTTCATTTATGGGAAGTTAAATAATGTGCAGAGTTGGTACGCTTGCTTTGGCAGGTGCTAAAGTCTCTATCCCGTGAGATAAGGAGAAGGGAGTTTGGCCTGTCAACTATCTCGGAGTTGTTTAATGTGATCATAGTACCTCATCTAACTCGTCAGTCCAATATCTTTTCTTTTTATCTAGCCGTTTCTTCAATTTGTCTAAATTTTTTTTTTCTTGGCTTTAGCCTGCCTGTTTCCTTGTGGATTGTGTTTTGTTGACCTGCTGACTTGTATATTCTATTTTGCGTAGAAGCTTCCAAACTTTGCCGAGATGAACTGAGGATCTTAGTCGGTGATAATTTTGTATGGTACCCCGTGATGAGATATGATATTATTCCAAATAAACTTTACAACGTCCTTATCCCTGATATGAGAGTAGGGTCTTGTTTCAACCCATTTGGTTAAGTAATCTGTCATTATGAGTAAGAAACACTTTTGTCGAGACGATGGCAAAAGCTCAGCTATATCCATTACCCATCGCTTGAACAAATAAGGTATTACTGAAGATGTTAATTCCTCAGTTGGAACATGAATCAGAGGAGCATGTCGTTGACACGTTTCACATTTCACAACGTATTTTCAGTCTTGTGCCATGGCCGGCCAATAATATCCTAGACTCTGAATCTTTTGCACTAAGGAACGTCCTCCTGAATGGTTGCTGCTAGCACCTTCATGGGTTTCTTGCATTACTCGTCTCGTGTCATCACCATGAATACAACTAAGTATAGTTCCAATCACGCTTTGTAGGTATAGGTTTCCATCGATATGGACACAATAGACACATTTGGCTTTAAGCAGTCTTCTTGTCCATCTATCTTTGGGAGTTTCTCCATCCAGAATGTATGCCAAGAGTTCATATCTCCAATTAATGATCTTCTCAACCCAAGGATCATGTTGGGACTTGTCATGTCGGATTGTACCATCATATCAAAGATTGCAGAGACAACGACAAATTCTCCCTTATGCAACTGGATGCTTGGTTTGTCAATGCTTTCTATTGGGATTATATGCCTTTGGACTGGATCAGTTGTTGATGTTAAAGCTGTTATAGCATTGGCCAAAGTGTTCTCTGCTCAGGGAATTTTATTAATTGTTAAACTTCAACATTTTTGATAAATACTTGACGACTTTGAAGTAAACTTCCATCCGATTGTTCTTCATATCGTAAACATTATTACTTTGATTAACGATAAGTTGTGAATCACAATAGCATTCAATCTGGGTTGTACCAATTTTTTTTGCAAGTTAGATCCTAGCAAAAAGTGCTTCGTACTCAGCCTCATTATTTGACGCTGTTAAAGGTAGTCGGAATGATTGCTCAAAATTTCACCGGTTGGAGTCTCTAACCAAATTCTGACCCATATCCATACTGTGAGAATGATCCATCGATGAAGAGCTTCTCAGAATGATTGCTCCAAAATTTCTTCGGTTGGAGTCTCTAACCAAATTTTCGCTCCATATCCATACTGTGAGAGTGATCCATCGACGAAGAGCTTCCAAACTTGGAGAGTTTCTTCTGATTCCTTTAACTCTAACTCGGGAGCTAGTTCAATCAAAAACTCTACCAACACTTGTGATTTAGCGTTAGTTCTTATCTTGTACTCGATGTCATCCTCACTGAGCTCAGTAAGCAACTTAGTCAATCTACCTAGCTGATTTGGGCTATGCAATAACGTCCGCAGTGGATAATTTGTTAGCATGATTATTGTGTGAGACTAAAAGTATGGTCGCAAATTTCTTGCCGAGACAACAACTGCTAAAGAGAGCTTCTCCGTAGATGGATATCAGGATTCTACACTATCAAGATTTGTTGATATAGAAGATAGGATGTTGAGTTCCGCAATATTCTCTGATAAATACACTGCTTACTGACAATACCAAAACTGTGATATACAAATAAATTGGTTCGCCCTCTTCCAACTTGGTTAGTACTGGCGTTGTATATAAGTACTTCTTTAACTTGGAAAAAGCATTCTCGCATTCTTCATCCCACCTGAAATCTCTGTCTATCTGCAACAATTGGTAAAAATAAAGGCATTTTTCTGTCGACCGCAAGATAAAACGGTTCAACGCGGTGTTTCATCCTGTGAGCCGTTGGACTTCTTGTTTACTTTTAGGAGAGGGCAACTCTTGAACCCCTGTGATATGCTTGAGATTCACCTCAATTCCTTGTGCACTTAGCTAGATTAATTTCATTCGATGCTCGTTTAATTTTTTGAAGCATCAAGCCAAATGATCCACATGGTCTTCACCCTTCCTTGACTTGACTAACGTGTCATCAATGTAAATTTCTATTGTTTGACCGAATTGATCAGTAAACATCTTGTTGATGAGATGTTGTTATGTTGCTTCCGTATTCTTTAGTCCATAAGGCATCACCTAGTAAAAGTAGGTTCCCCGCTTAGTTATGAACAAAGTTTTTTCCCTGTCATCGGGATGCATCTTTATCTGATTATAGTCTGAGACCGCATCCATGATGGAGAGAATTTTGTTGCATATTGTGGCTTCATTGATACGACCAATATCGGATAAAAGGGAAACAATCATTAGGACAAGCCTTGTTCACGTCAGTAAAATCCATGCAAACTTGCCATTTACCATTTTTTTGGGAACTACAACTAGATTGGCCAGCCACTTTGGGTAATGGAATTTGACGATTGGTCTGTCTTCAGTTAATTCTTTGACTTTATGATTTACTGTCTTAGTACGCTATGGACAAAGTTTCCTTCTTTTCTGCTCGATTGGCTAATATGTCAGGTCAACGTTCAATTTCTAGCTTGCTATCTTAGGGTCGATTCTGGGCAGATCCTTCACAGACCATGCAAAAGTTTTGACATTCTCTTCTAAAAACCGAATTAGCTTCTCACGGATATTTTTATCGAAGTTAACACTAATACTAACGCACTTTGCTAAATCGGTCAGGTTGATATATATATGAGCTATATTGTTGAAGAGTCTGGGTTCTTGGGTGTAGAAGGTTTCGAGATAGCCTTTCTGCTAATAGATGTTGTAATCATACAAGTTTTGTTGCAAAGTTTCAACTCGGCGATAAAGCACACCTTGACATTTTTTACCAACTTGAAGAGTGCAGATTCCTATATCAATTGGTATCTTCACACATTGATGGTAACCTGATGGAATGGCTTTCATAAAACGTATCCAAGGAGTTCCAAGGATGACGTTATAGATCGGAGGTTTATCAATCACTAAAACTTTAATCCATCTTGTAATTCCGGTTATGCTAAACGGCAGTCTTACGGTTCCCAAAGCATTAATTGTGCTTCTGCCAAAGGTAGTCAATGTTCTGTCTACTTGCTTAAGTCTGACATCTGGGAGATACATCTTATCAAGTGTTTCCTTGAAGATTAAGTCCAGTGAGCTTCTGATATTTATGAGAATCTAAGATACGTTACAATTGGTAGTTCTGAATTTCACAACAAGTGCATCATCATGCGGGATGCTGACTTCTGCCAAATCTTCTATTGTGAATATGACATCTGCATTACTTGGCTCTAATGGCTTTTCTCCTGAAGCTAACGGTTTATGATTAGCAACAGCTACATTTTTTTGCTCGTACTTCTTGATTGATCTAATTCTATCATTGCACGATTATAACCCACCGATAATGATGTTGAAATCCATTCTTGTTGTTCTAACTTAGGAACTATGATCTTGTTCCTTACTCGTTTCAATGCTTTTATCTCTGCATTCTCTTGAGTTTTCGATTTACTAGCTGCATCACATAACTTGGCCTCCTTTCATTTTTGCATTTAGAAATATTGTGTTTCTTCTTTAGAAACGTTTACTTCTCCTTTATTGTACTTCTCAGCGCGAAGTTCTTGTAATTGCTTTCATTTTGATGTCGGATGCCCAACGGGAATGTGAAAACCACAATATTCACTACAATTACAAGTGTTGTTCCAAGTTTTTCTCCATGGCCTTTATCATGTGTCTCAGCTTCTCCTACTTGGAACGTTGTTGCCATTCTTCCTTTGTTTTTGTTGAAGTGATGTCTCGGCTTTTGATATTTTTCTTTAGGTTCCTTTATCTTAGGAAAATTTGGTACTTTTTTATTCTTAGTAAGAATTTTCTGCTCTTTGATGTACTCGGCATGTCTGGCTGAGCGACATACAGTGCCACATACTGCAATCAGCCGAATTCTAAAGAGGTCCCTCTTTAGGGCCTCATCTTTAACATTCTGGTTTGCACGACCTCTATTGTTTTATCATCACTAACTTTGGCTTTAGTCATGATTTTTCTGAAGTGTCTGAGATATAATTTTAAGGTCACGTTGTTCCCCTACTCTAGAGAGCGTAACTCTGCTGTCGAAGTATTTTGGTTGACAAAAATAACGTATTCTTTATGAAAAATTGGGCTAATTGATTGAAATTTTCAATTGACCCGGAGGACAACTTTGTGAACCACACAAGTGCATCTCTGGTTAGATTCTTGGATGAAAAGTTGACAATACGCTGCGTTCTCTTGATCAGGATAGGAACTCGTACCTCCCATAATGACGTTGTATCTGTTAATAAACTCTAATGGATGGGTTTTTCCTTTGTACAAAAGAAATTGGAGTCTCAAACCATGGTTTACGAAGATCCTTCTCATTCTTTGCAAAAAAGTGAGTCTCGGGCTTGAAATAGAATTCGTCCAATTTTAGACACCAAATTAGTTGCCTGAGGTGTAACTGTGACCGCATCTCGTTCATCATCCTTAGGAAAATCACGGTATATAACATTGTCGGAATTAGTTGTGGCGTCTAAGTAAGGCATTGCCCTTGCGTGTTGGTCAACTAAGAGCTCGGTGTATCGCCTAGTACCTTCTCAGTAGGCCTACTTATATGCATAAATTGATGACTGATCTCCTAGAGTTTGGTTCTCGTCTTGATTCTTTTGAGACGTTCATTGCTTCTTTGTTCGGCTGCTTCCATTTGTTTGAATAATTTTTGCAACATGACCGCGAATGTCGGCGGTTCAGTCGGTGGTCCTGGGAGGTTTTCAGTGTTGCAAGATCCTTCATGGTCGTTCTCCACTCTTTGAACCGGATTCAAGGCCAATTTACAGGACTGCTGAAGCTGTTCTGGAGGCGGGTCAACAATTTGTCTTGCGGATGGGCTGACTTTGTTATTGTTTTCTGACATTGTTGCTGCGATTTTCGTGCTTCCTTCTGCGTTAAAAACTCCTACTTTGTCTTCTCCATTGACAATGCCAATTGTTCGAGTATGATCTAGCAAAAAGGTTCTAGGTTCTATTCTTTGATTTAAGTGGGAAGATAGGTGAGGATTCTATCAAATAAGGTTGCAAAGAGAATAGTTTAATGAATAAGTGCCATGTTTCTTTTTTTAATTGCTTGAGTGAAAATTCTGAAAACTTAGCCTCTTTTTGAAGACTTCCTCCTCTACTTATAATGCATAGAGGTAATTACAATATATTCAAAATAGAAAATATTATATTTTCTATTCATATTTGATGTTATCTATAAGATATCTACGGGACTTTAAATGTTCCACTACTGATGTGGAATATTTCCATTTCTGCTATTTGAAGATGCGTGTTTCAACTTTCTTTGATTTGAAGAGGTACAAATTATCGAGACATCCAAATGATCGAGACGCTATCTCGCTATTCTTCCTTATTGATGAGATGTCATGCTGTCTGAGATGCTAACTCGGGTATTTCCTTTGCGATTGAGACGAGACACTTTAACGGGTTTTGGACCAGTTTATCAATTTTGTACCGAATAAGAAGATCAAAGATCCACCTCCAATAATTAGATAAGCATATTGAAATATCTTCTCTATTTATGTAACCTCAGGTGATAGGATTTGATTATAAATCAATATTTTCTTAAAACCACTACAATAAAATTTATTATCGTTTCAAAAGATAATGTAATAAAATAAGGATTTTATTCTAATATATACAAAGTTCACATTAAATGGTAATTAACCATGGTAAGAGTGTCCTCTATTTAGATTGTAATCATAGATTTACTCATTAATTGTATATGCAAAGAGAGAAAAAAAGCTAACATTGATTTGTGTAATTTAAGGAAGCATACAGTTTGGTCTAAAATAGCAAATGCAACGAGTTTTAAGACAAGAAATATTACATACAGTAAAATGAGAAGAAAATTTTTGGGTCACTAAGCATAGTAAGAGCCAAACTCTGATGGTGGTCTTTGTGCGTACCAGTTATCAACTGAAGGTGGGGGCGTTGGAACCCCTGCGGTTATTCAGTAGACATCTGAAGTACTATAGATGTGGAAATGAGGGTAACATTATATTTCTCTTTGACACGCCTCTATGGTGCTCCACATTCAAGAGGTGAGGCACTTAAAGAGAAAAAACCCACGTCTGAATTAAGACCAAATTATTTTACCTGCACCTATTTCAACTTGGGACCAAATTGTCTGGAGGACAACATATACATTAGTTGTTTTACCCTACATACAAACTTCTCCTTTGATCACTAGTTTTAGGAGAGAATGATCCTCGATTCTATTTAGAGACTCTGTGTTGTAAACCTCATGCCACAAAACATCTAGATGGTCAATGTACCAATATCTTGGTTACTGAAAATGCATACGAATCCTTTGGCTACCATTTTTGACATATATCAGACACTAGCTTGTAAAGAGATAAGAGAGCAATTTTGACAAATATTATACAAACGAGAAAGAGTTGTCTTTCTATATGTTATTGTGTGATCTTGCCAGTTTTGGATCACTACTTGGGGATCAAGATCTATTCCAAACGAACTGAAGGATTCTTTCTTGGGATCTTAGTATTCAAAGTATTCGTGTCAATGTTTATTTTGAAGCCAATCAATACAAATTAGAGATATCTTGGACAATAAGAAGTGTGCCTTGTAGACCAAGTTATGTGGACCACAAGAGCCTAGTTATGAAGCCTATGAAAACCAACCGAGGAATATTCTTATAGATCCTATTGTGATGAATTAGGAAGATATCAATTATTCTTATAGATCTTATTATGACAATAATTAGGAAGATTTCCATTATGTGGTGTTATCAATATGTCAATTATAAACTTTTTTCCAAATATTGTTTTATGACAATCTTGGTGAATCAAAGTTAAAGCTTCCGCAATAAAAATCTTTGTTTTCTCATTTTTCTAAAAAGAAATCATGAGAAAAAACAGCATTGAAGTGTTTGATGATCCAGATGGTGATGTGAAGTCGATCTTAAAAATGTTTTTTGTTCCAGAAAAAATTGGGTTGTTTCACATTTTTTTTTCTTTGTTGGTTTTATAAGTTTTTTTGTCTTTTGGTGCTGGTACATGGATTTGTTTAGCGGTTCTAAGATTAAAGGATTTTTATTGGATTCAGAACTTTTGATTAAAATTACTCTTATGTTTAAGAGTTTTTTTGGTATATGTGTTTTGGTTTCTCCTATCAGGGGTAGTTTGGTTATTATTCTAGTAATTTCTACTCGAACACTCATTTTTTGGGTCATTCTTAGTAATGACTTATAGATTATCCTCAAAAAATGTCCACAACAAAGGTGTTCTACTTTGTGATTGCGGATTTTGTGTTTTGTGTCCCACCTTTGTCATGTGGGAGAGTATTGGAGATATCTTGGATAGCAAGATATGTATCTTGTAGACCAAGTCATGTGGGCCACAAGAGCACAGTTATGAAGTGAAGCTTGTGAAGCCCAACCGAAGAATATTCTCATAGATCATATCGTGATAAATTATGAAGATATTCATTATTATCATAGATCCCATTGTGATAAATATTAGGAATATTTTCATTATTTGGTGTTATTAAATTTTCACTGATAAACATTATATATGGACCTTATGTTTTTGTATCATGAACCAGCTCATAAATCCTTCTTAGTCATAATTTATGGACTATCCTCGACAAATGTCCACAACAAAAGTGTTCCAATTTTTGATTGCGGATTTTATGTTTTGTGTCCCACATATGTCGTACGGGGTATTGAGGTATGAGATTCCAACTCAAACTTAATTGACAATGAGTGGAGAGGCTCATATCTTATATATACTAGTTAGGATCCTTTCCAACTTCTGATGTGGGATAATATTTTCTAATATTCCCCTTGAGATGATTGCCTTTTGGCCATTGACCTTGATATGTTTGGGGATGGATTGACGACACTATTTTTGGGTATGAGTTATCGGTAATTGGACTGACTTTACATTAGATCGGGTTGGATAGTGTGGATTGTGGGCTCTGATACCATATTGGAATACATGCTTCAACCTCAAAACCAATTGGCAATGAATGGGGAAAGCCATATCTTATATATACTAGCTAGGATCCCTTCCAATTTCCGATGTGTTATAATATTCCCTAATACAGGCGAGTATTGGAGATATCATGGGCAGGAAGACGTGTATCTTGCAAACCAAGTCATGTAAGCCACAAGAGCCCAGTTATTAAGTGAAGCATGTGAATCCCCTGAAGCCCATTATGATAAATTAGGAAGATATCCATTATTCTCATAGATCTTATTATGATAAGGATTAGGAAGATTTGCATTATTTGGTGTTATCAATATGTCAATGATAAAAACTATAGATATGGACCTTATGTTTCTGTATCATGAACCAAATCAATAATATAATTCTATTCTATAGATCTTTTCAGATTGTACCAGTTGACAGGTATCTAGTTTTTCGATATTGCTATCTATTGCACCCGAAGTACAAACTATTTCTATGCGTCCTTAGTAATGAGGTTGCAACCCTGAAACCTGTAGTTGGGAATGAAGAATATATGAAATAAAAAGAGAAAGTTGAAATGCGATAAATTATTAGGAATTATTTTGTATAATGATAAATAAGACATGAGTGGGGGAGTCATGACTGTATCATTCTTTAATAAGAGTTGTATTTTTCCAACATTATACTCGATAAGAAAGCAAAAAGTAAAGATCGTAAGATTAATAATGCACATCACTAAGTGACATGGAATAAGGAAATTTAGGTGTTAAACAATTAACATTTATTAACTTCATCACCACCTAAGTGAACAAGCTCAAATGGGAATATCTTTCTCGTATCTGTTTGTACATAGGAGAAAAATGAGAATCTAAATTCTTATATAAGACGTATGATGATGGATGGATCAAGATTTCCTAATAAACCCTTTCACATCTCTTGAAGCTTATATTTTTCTTCACAAGATTGAATACTAAGTTGATTACAAAACAGGAAGTAGACATATTGAACTTGTTTCAAATGTGTATTATATAACTTGAAGAAGACCTGAAAGTACCAGAAATTACACCGAACGTAAAGTTTTTAGTAACGTCAAGGGGCTCTTTGCAAGAAAAAGAGGGAAAAGATCAGGGTATCTAGTTCCCCTACAGTGAAAGTAGACCATATGATCAAATATAATAATTGTATCATTAACAGTATAGTAATAAAAAGTATGGCCATAGTTTATAACAAAGTAATAACCACGAGAACTTAAGATTCTAAGCTACTAGGGAAGTTACAGTCTCACACTGGAACATGTGTATGATTATCAATAGTGTGACACTAAGAGAGAGTATAATGAAAATCTTGCGCTCGAAATCAGAGGATTCAGGTTGAATAATTTGGGGAAACTGCATGTCTGATTGAGTAAAGTGGTAGTCGGGCACACTGTATAGACATCTGGAGCATTAGGCAGCCATATATATATATATATCATCTGCCCCATAGTTGCTTGTTTAAATTCTCAGAATTTCATTACCAATGGATGTTGTTGATCTTTTCACTATCCCATTCATAAAATTCTAGTAGCATGAGGTATGAAACAAGCATTTTTTATGCTCTTACACACATCTAAATGAGATTTTTGGATGCTCGAAGGATAACCATGGTTTCGACTATATTGTGGTTGATTTTTGTTTCCAATTTTATTTCTTAGATTCCTCTTGATAAGATCTTTTCCAATAAAACTCCTCAACATCTGTGAGAGATGGTTTGTGAGGGTGTACACTCTAGGAAGTTGCCATTTTTTGCATATTTTCCATGAAGTATTTTTGACAATAGGCTATCTAGTTTTTGCAGGATTCTCCAACTTTGTTTTGCTAGGAGAGAATCATTGAACATTTGTATATCTCTGAAGCCTAGGTCACCCCTTCTTTTATTTTAAGAGTTTTTTCAATGAAAGTGCATTTTCTTCTTATCTTGATTGGCATTCAACCAGAATCTGGTCATGGCTACTTAAATTTTCTTTGATAAACTTGTAGGTAGCTTGAAATAGGTCATCGTGTAGGCATGAATAGTTGTAAGCACAACATGTAGCATTGTTATTTCTCCTCCCGTAGAGAGAAACTTTGTCGACCAAGATTTTGTTTTCTGTTTGACACTCTCAACAATTAAGGAGAACATGGCTTTCTTTGTCATACCAAAAAGCTCAAGACAGCCAAGGTACTTATCAATTCCTCCAGTTTTATTGATTAGGAGTTCGGATTTGATTATTTTTTGGACATAAATAGGCATTTTGGCTGCAAAGATGATGCCTGATTTATTTTAATCTATCAGCTGGCTAGATGTTTCTCGTATTGCTTCAGGATATCTTGTAGAGCATTGCAGCTTTGAGGATTTAAGTGGCAAACGAACATCATATCATCAACAAAGAGTAGGTGACTTAGACTTGGGATTTCTTTCGAAACATGTATGCTAGCCAATGATTTTTTTGTTGTGAAAATGAGGAGAGGTTTTTAAGATCGTTGATCAGATAATAAAGAGATATGGTGAGAGGGGATCTCCCTGCCAATTCCTCTTTGGGGGAGGGATAATTGGTCATTTTACCGAGCCATTGATAAGGGAAGAATAGGTAAACGTACTCACTCAAATCATTATCCGATGTATTCATTTTGAATGGAACCCAAATCTCTTTAGAACTAGTTGGATGCAGTCTCATTCGATCTTTTCATATGCCATATATATATATATATCAATGTTAACTGCTGTTGGTGGGTTTTTTTTGTTGCAGATCTCTTAAGGCTATGGAGGATCTTTTGAGTAATAACAATGTTATCAGAGATTACTCTTTCCGAAATGAAAGCAGACTAAGAATCAAGTATCAATAGTTGGAGAATAGGTTGTACTTGCCGGGTGAGTATTTTGAAATGATTTTATAGTAAAATGTGTAGAGAGCAATTAGTATATATTCAACACTGTCTTCGGTTTTGAAGTTTTTAGGATGAGTCTGACATGTGTTTCGTTGCACCTTTCTGGCATTTGTCCCATAGAAAAGAAGTATTTGATCTCTTGGATTATTTGCGTTGAAAGAGTTCTCTAGATCGGATATTCATTTAGATTACTATTTACCAATGTTTTCATAAGAAAAACTGATAAGTGTTTTGTGTAAATGGTTAAATTTCCTAACTTTTTTTTGGTTAAAATATACTTCTACACTTTAGACAGAATAGAAGGATTTATTTGTAATTCAGATGTGGTTGAGAAAAAAACAATACTTTAAACACAAGAGAAAGATTGAAAGTAAGATTGATAAAAACATTTTCTCCAAGTGATACTTATCTTTGGTCAAACTTCTCTTTGTTTCTTTTTGTCAACATTGGACCACAACTAGGTAGTCCATTAGCCAAGTTTTTACATAATGTACACAGTGTAACTTCATATCTGGATGTGCAAATGCATCTGACTTTAGTAAACTTACTGCTGCTGATAGATTAGAGGCCACATGCAAACTTTTCTTCGTTTAGATTTAAAATTCAATATGCATTGATCTCTCTGTCAACATGACTTAAATATTATTTAGTTAGTTGCAAAAGAATGAATTTCCAAACCTACAAAATAAGTCTTCGAAGTCATTAATATTTGATAGTCAAAATGATAACTTTATTTCCAAATACTAAATTATAATTTGTAAGACATTCTAGGAGTTATATTTCTTCCCAAAATATACATTTGTTATTCTTAATTTTAAATTAATAGTGAATTAGAACTTTACATATGAGAATACTTAACAAAGACTATACATTAATTAAACACACATGAATATTTGGTCATCCTCACTCTATAAGTATGGAACTTATAAGTTTCATCGAGACTAGTTTTACACAATATACAGAGTCATGGCTTTCACTAATAAGCCTCATAACATATGGTTGTTTATGATTTCTTCTGTTCTTATTCTTTTTGCGTCGGCACTAGATGACTCAAATATTGAAGCTGAAACACCGGGCCAAGACGGCCTCTTACCTCTAGCTGAGAAGCATGTTGTGATCCGGAACAGAGTTAGAAATAGACAAACTTTGAATGTGCATTGCAAGTCAAGTGAAGATGACTTCGGTATGATCCGTATTCCTTGGAATAGTTCGTGGGGTTTTAGATTCCATGTTAACATGTCAAAATCTACAAAATTTCGGTGTCATTTTACGTGGTATAAAGGTGGATCTCATTATTTTTATATATTTAAAGTATCAAGAGATGATAGTGCATTTGGGCAGATTCCAGTCTGTAAAGAATGTATTTGGGATATAGGTAGACACACAGACGTTTCAGTGTGTCGTATAACTCGTGATGGATCAGAACCTTACTGTTTCAAATGGGAGGATGGTCCTTAAAAAAAAGAGAGCTATTGTTATCATTGTTTCTCATCAAATAAATGTTACCATCAAAATTTATTGAATGAAATAATAGTACCATTTACAATGTTTGACTGTATTTTTCTTCTATTATTTGAAATTTATTGATGAAATCTTACAACTACAACAAAATTCATATATAAACTCAAGTATAATGTTTAAGAAGAATATAAATTTCAAAGTGCATGTCTCACGATAAAGATGAGTAAATAAATGCGTGTTGTTTTACAAACTTCCTCCACACAAGAGCTCAATTTCGATAAATGTTCGGAAAACCAACCCTAACAACGAAACCTTTTTGTTCATCGACTATGACTAATACGTGTAAAATGGACAATCGTCAATCAACTAATCTCAATCGGTTATTCGAAATTTGACAATCATGGGTGAAAAGAAACCGATTGAACTGAAGAGTTCATGACCAATTGTCTAGCTTAACTCTGAATATAAAAGAACAGTGACTAAAATGCAATTACTATCAACCTAGGAAATAAGCAATAATCACCAATCAAAGACACAATCTAACTCATGAACCATCTTGAGTGTATGACAAAGACAAAGAGGCAAATCCAGACAAGCTTTTTTTCCATAAATTATATTTCTTTGGCAAAAAACATTTAGTCAAATGGTTAAATATCTAAATCTGAGTCTTTTCTATCAGTTGACTCCACGTATTCGTGCAAATATCCAATTCTGCATGTTTTACTACTAGTTGACTCCAGAAAGCCGTGTAGATATCCATCCTACTAGTCTATTGCAAGTTTTTTGCCAAATAGAATTTAAGGTTTGAAGGTTTAGATTATGATTCAAAAGTTGTGAATCCAATTGTTCACGAAAGAATATACAGTTGCCCTACAAAATGTGAAATCTGTTCAAAATCCGTTTGTATAAAGCTTTTCCGATAGATTACCTTCATCATTTGAACCCAACATGAACTAGACTGCTAAACTTATTAACATAGAATCATAACGTGAATATACTTGAAAAGATTTTTGTAGTCCAGACAGAAAAAAAAAAAAAAAACAATTTTGGCCATCTCAACCTCTATTGTTAAGATTCTATGTTTTGTTGTTGAAGGAATTCAAGATCTTTCATCTGCATTTGAATAGCTTCTTTGGGCAATCGTTTTGCCATGACATTCTCTTCTTCTCCTCCTTCCGCAACTCTTGTGGCTTTCTCTTTGATGAATCTGTTTATCTCAGACTTCTCAACCGATGGGAAAACCGCGGTTAGCATCACTTGAAGAAGCTTTTCATCTTCCTCTTCGATAAGTCCTCTCCGAAAGCAACACGCATATATGCCTTCAAGAGCCTTTTGGACTCTTAATTCCATTGGTATTGTTGGTGCATCAATGTTCAACTTTGCTCTTCTCTGCTCAAATGAAAAAAGTATCATCTTTTCTGAAAAGCAACTACATAAGACTCTGAAAGCATTGACTTCTAAAACTCATAAGCATAGACCTAAATCTGCTCTTAAGATACAACTTTTAAGTAAATGAAACGAATATGTTCAAGCGATCGCATACTGGTGCAAACCAATGTCTTGCTTCGGTACATTGGTTTCATTAGCATACATAGTACTAAAGAAATCTAAAGCAGACATTAGAAACAACACCAACCTGTCTTGCTTCGGTCATTAAAGCAATGAAGTTCTGTTCCTCGAACTCGAGATCATTGGAAATGCTAACCCTCGTAACACCTTCAAGGATCTCTTCTGATTTCAGAAGCCCTGCACCAACTGCAGCAACCCAACAGCACAGAAGCACATACAAAGGTTCTCCCGCCTAACCAAACAAAGCCACTTGTAAACTCATCACACATTCGTAATAAAAACCAAACCAAGTCTATGGAGCTTTAATCTACACCACAATATTACAATAATAAATTCGATGAAAACTCAACAGAATTCTAACAAATCACTTGCTAGATATGGTGTAAATTCATTGATTCAATCGAATATCCTGAATCGTAAGCTCAATTATGAAAAAACGAGAAGAAATTTTACCTTGCCTCTACGCTGTTGGAACTCGTAGAAAGCCCTCGAATCATCAGGAGTACATTTATTCCCAACGCGTTTTCTAAACTCGGCGAAATCGACGAGATCTCTACCAACGCCACCTTCATCGCTGACAATTCGGGCTAGGAGCCCGATTACAGGAAGCGAACCGATGACTTGGTTGGCGAAGCTGGAGAAAGAGTTCGGCTTCTCTATGTAAGCTCGAATTGACAAGGCGAAACCACCGTAGCCTCCGCCGGCGCGTTTGGGACGAAAGGAAGAAACAGAGGACGTGGCGGGAATACGAAGACGGAGATGGAAGAAGGAAGGGGAGATTTGGTGAAAGGAAGTGGAGATGTGGGAAACAACCACCATGGCTGTAAAAATTTGAAGCTCTTTTTAAGCTGTTTGGATAATCAGAACCTCATCTTTATATACGTTATCTCCTCCATAGAAAATAAACTTTTTTTTCCAATAATATTGGGCCACGACTGGCTGGTCAGTAGTCAAATTCCTGCATAGTGCAGGCGATAGGACTCGATCCCGAGATGTGTAAATGCGCCTGTCATTTAGTGTACTTACCCCAGCCACTAGACGAAAGGCCACTTGCAACTGTTTTTTTCTTAAAAGCGAAAAATGTCATTTTAATTAATGTGGTTAATTAAATTTTGAATTTTTTTTGGATTCTATAAAAACTCTCAACTTTGCGTTGACTAGACCAATTCAACTTTTGACGAAAATATAATCAAAATTAATTCTGAAACTGAAAGCCAAACTGGAAATTAGAAGTTTGATCTTATCTTCGTCATGAAGAATCCATAAGATTGATTTGCTCTTTTTATCAAGAATGAGCTCAAATTCGTCGATTAAAAGTATCAAAGACAACATTTTAAATTGACGAATTTGAGCTCATTCTTGAACGCAAAAAGCAAATCAAGCTTATGTATTCTTTATAACGAAGATGAGAAGTGAAAGGAACTTTTAATTTCCATTTTGGCTTTCGATTTTATAGTCAATCCCGATTCTATTTTCGAGAAAGGTTAAATTAGCATAGTCAATACAAAGTTGAAGTTTTTTAAAAAAACAACAAAAAAATTAAAGGTTTAAACAACTACATCCAAAGTTTAATGTTAAATTGCGATTTTCACAACTTGCAAAAAAAAAGATTAAAATTGACATTTTTCCTCTTTTTAAAATGTCATACTAATTGAATACTAGCTAGTAGCGACCATGTATTGTTTGATTACAACAAATCGAATTTAATATTGGACTAAGACTCATATGGATAAAGCCCATTAAATATTACTCAAAGTAGCCCAAATTTTTAAATAATATGGAGGAGATGTACAAACATTATTTAGCAAATCAAAACTTTTATAAAACGCAAGTCGCAGTTGGTGGTAAATCCATTAAAGACAGGTGCACATATATAATTTGGGATCGAATTCTGCTGCCTACAAAATTTATGTAGAAATTTAGTTAATGGACCGACCATTATGACCCGTTGATAAAAAAAAACTTGTATAAAAACCACAATATTCTCATTTCCGTCTAAAAATTATATTTTATATTACACTAGATCAATACATAGGTTTTGCACTACAAGAAGACATATATATTACAAGACTNCGTCCCTAATTCGTTGTAAACTCTGTTTACAACGAATTAGGGACGAAGTCTATTTCGTTGTAAACTGAGCGTCGCAAAACAGATTTCCTCGTAAACGTGATGGTAAAATTGCAAACGCCTTTTTTCGTTGTAACTTCGTCGTACATGGTCCGTTGTAAAAGCGTTGTAAACCG
>OVBA01001488.1:0-43672 GCA_900406435.1 Lepidium aucheri | reverse complement strand
AAAAGACCTCTTAAAATATTGTAACCATGAGTTCTTATGTGCTCTCCAAGAAATATAGAAATGATTTCATATACAAATTTTGCTTCTGGTATTCCTTTCTCAGTAGCTCGATATAACATAGATAATTTTTCTGCTTGAAAACCATCAACGAAATAGTTTTTTATACCGCTTCTATATAAGGCTACAAGATTACGTGCTCTACATAATCTTTCATCAAAATTTTGGAAAAAATCTTGGTTATCAATGACTGGATAAAAAGGAACATTATGAAGAGAAATTTTATGGAGCACTTCATCTCTATCACAAGTCTCATGAAATTTTGAAGCAACTACTCTCAGATTACGAATCAATGTGCACATATAAAAATTATATATACTAAATATCATCTAGTAAGTCCATGATATTAGTAATTTCTTCTATTTTATTCTGGAAAAAAATCATGATTTATATCAGTCAACTAGAATAATACGCCAATCAGAAAATTCTCTAGAGCAAAACCTAACAATTTAGTCAAATCTTTTGTAAACTTTTAAAAAATTTCTATGCACTACAATTAACAAAATCCGTTTTATTATTGTATTTATAGAATTTTTTATTATAAGTAAAGATAATAAAAGAACAAACATGGTTTGATCTCGGAGTTAAATCTAAATTTATCTTCATCTATGAATACAATACATTTTAGAATAAATTAAACTAGATACAACATGTATCAAGTATTTAATGGAGTAAAATCAATTTATATTATGGTTACCTTTGTTTGATTTGAATGGACAATCACAAATGAAGGATCTCACAGAACCAATATCTTCGAAAAAGTTTTGTTGTCTATGTCGTTTATCTTTTAGAAGATATTATAGGTGATATATTTTAGTGATATAGATGAACTATTTATAGATGATAAATATTATTAAATATATATTTTGTTAAATTATAAAAAATGGATTATTAACAAAAAAAATTGCATCAGAATATATATATATATATATATCTACTTTAGTTATTGTTAACTAATTAGTATTTTATCCTTTATTCAAATGCAACATTTTAAATTAAACATATAAGCAAAAGGAAATATTCTAAATTTTGAAAAACTTATCGAAGCAAAATATGTTAACAAAGTTTAATCACTTTTTGTTATCATTTACAAATCTTACCAATATATACTTTTTTGGTGGTTATCCTAGAGTTTTCTGTTAATAAAGTCGTAGATAAGTTAGGATTAGTTTAATGCTATTTCTATATCTATTTGTGTATTCATACGTGTTTAATATAAGTTGATTGTTTTCTTTTTCCTTCTTCACATAATTTTCTTTCTCTTTATGCTACAAAATTTTATAGTTTAAGAGAACTTTGGTTGAGTTTTAAAACGTGAATAAGAGGCCACCAAATTTCGATATCGACACGTTCAAACAAGCACCAAGTAGAAGAAATTACGATCTCTAACACACTCAAGTTTTCAGATGATTCAAACATCCATGGTTTTGAAAATCCTTCTCATCAACAAGAACAAACGTGTTTTGTGTCTACCTCGAATGGAATTGTTATGGATTCACGTACTGAATTGTCTAATTATTCTAGCAATTCCACTCTGTATAATTCTGATTCTGATTCTTGCACCGATGATGTTGAAGATATGCTTATATCATAAGACATGCAACGGAGATGAATATCTCTCGAGGCTGGAAGAAGTTTTTAAAAAGAAATTTGGTTCATATCAAACACCTACACCCGAGAAAAAAAGCTAAATACACTGGTAATATATCAGAATTCTTCTTACTATCACTTGCAAATTCCTTTTAAATATCCACTTAATATAGTAGATATTATATTCTAAGTAATTTTTTAAAAAATATATTTTTTTATAGATTACATTGATGACATGATTATGTACACACTTGTGAGCACTGTGGTGCTAGTTTTTGGTACAATGAAAGGATCAGGAAGAATTCGAAGTCTACAAAAAAACATAAATATAAGCTTTGCTCTCTACACGGTGAGGTTAAATTGCCTTTACTTAAGGTTGTCCCAGAACTTTTACATGTGCTGCTGACTAGTACAATAAGATGAGTTGGCATTTTAGGGATAATATCAGGGCATACAACATGTTATTTTCATTTATTTCTCTTGGTGGAAAAGTTGTCAATTCTTCAGCTAAAGGCCAAGGACCTTAAATGTTTCAATTACACGGAAAAAATTATCATCTAAAGGGTAGTCTGAAACCAGCTGAGGGTAAAATTCCGAAATTTTTGCATTTGTATATTGTTGATACCAAGAATGAGGTTGAGAACAGATTTGCTGTAATAAGGTATCTTTCTAACTATTACGAACTACTATAGATATTTATCATGGTACTAATGCTAATATAATATAACAGTTTAATATTAATAAAATATTTATTGTATTTACTTACTTTTCAAATTATTTGGTTTTTAGGAGTGGCAATAATACCGATAGCTACAAAAAGAAGGATAATCTAAGAAAGGATGCTATCGATACTATTACGAAATTGTTGAACGTGTGCAATCCTTATGTCAAACAATATCAACATGCAAGAGACAGACTTGATGCTAATTCTGGTCAGACATTTACAGTGAAAATTATAAATGATCAAAAAAAGATGGAAGGGCGTAGGACACTCTTGCAGCATCTCAAATAGCAGCACTAATTCCCGGAAATTTTACCATAGATATGCCCCAATGTGACATTTTATCAAGGAGCAATCGGGTTCATTACAGAGAATACGTGAGATACATCCTTCTTATCTCCCTCTACAATATACTTTGTTGTTTATTAGGGATAAAGATGAATTTAGAACGGATATTGCATAAGGTGATATTCAATCTGTTAAAATAAAAAAGAATCAGTCAATAAGTATGAGGAAACGGTTTGCATTTTGCATTCAAGAGAGCAAAGATGAGTCACACGTGTTAATCCATTTAAGGAGGTTATTTCAACATTTTTTGTAGATGGATATACTATGATTGAGTCAAATACATTTTGTTATGTCAAACTCAATCACTCAAGTTTGAGAAATGATATTTGCCACCATCATTCATTGGAGGTCCTAGGTACATGAGGAAAATTTACTTAGACACAGTGACAATATGTAGACATTACGGATTCCTGATCTTATCATCACATTTACATGCAATACAAAGTGTCCTAAGCTTCAAAGATTTTTTGAGGAGCGTCAGTTGAATGCTGAAGATTGGCCATATATTATTTGCAGAATTTTTAAACTGAAACTTGATTCTCTAATGGATGATTTGACTAAAGGACACCTACATGGAAAGTCTATATCATGTAAGTAATTTCCCTAATTGATTTTATTGTGTATTTCCGATATAATGGTGAACAATATATTGCGAAAGAATAGCATTAGATTAGTAAAAAAAATCCTTCCAATATAATTTAATTTGAATAGTCAAAATAGAAGTACTACATTAAGTACGTTCAGTTTGTTTGTTTTTTCCAAATATAGAACTGTTGTTGTCTATAGAAAATAGTAACATTTACTCTTTGCAGCATTGTATATGATAGAGTTCCAGAAAAGAGATCTTCCTCATGCTCACATATTACTATGGATGGATCCTAAATGTAAGTTTCCAACATCAGATGTCAGTTGTAACCCCTGATATATTTAAAGACAAATACTTATACGATATTGTGAAAGAGACAGTGATTCATGGACTGTATGATGCTCTTAATCTCAATTCTCTATGTATGGTAGATGGTAAATGCTCTAAATATTACCCTAAACCTCATGTAAAACTAACAAAAGTTGATAAAGAAGGAGTTTCGATATACAGAAGACCTGAGAACGATCGTTTTGTTGAAAAGAATGGTTTCTAATCTGACAATAGGTATGTTATTCCATATAACATATAGTTGTTGCTTCAGAATAGAGCTCAAATAAATGTCGAATGGTGTAACCAATCCGGTGCTATAAAGTATTTATTCAAATGCATTAATAAAAGACAAGATCGAGTAGTTGTTGTTGTTGAGAACCAAAAAAATGGTGATAGTGGTTTAAACGAAGATAAAAATTAAATCAAATATTTCTTTGATTGCAGGTTAGTACAATTTAAAGTTAACTTATAACTTATTGAAGTTTGCATATATAGTATTACTTTTTTATTTGTTTGATTTTTAGCGTCATTGAATTCACAATTTTTTGGGTTTTTATAGTTTTCCAGATATATATATATATATATCCGCATGTGAAGCATTGTGGGGAATTTTTAAATTTTCTATACATAATCATTCTACATCTATCCAAAATTTATCTTACCACTTACCAAGAAAACAACTTCTATTCTTTAAGAAGATGATCACGTTGAAAACATTCTAATTAGGAAAGATTTGGAGAATTCTATGTTTTTGGCTTGGATGAAACTAAATCAGGACAGTGAACTTGCTAGGAGTCTTACCTATGCAAATATTCCTAATCATTTTATTTGGTGTTCCAAAGACAAGGAGTTTTGGCCAAGAAAGAAAGGATTTCAGCTTGGCAGAATAAATTATGTCCCCAAAAAATTAGAATAGGATTATTACTTTAGAGTACTCCTTAATCATCAAAAAGTTCTGCGAAGTTTTGAAGAAATAAGAACCATTGATGAGGTTGAATATGACACTTATAAAAATGCATGCTATGCATTAGAATTGTTGGAGAATGACAAAGAGTACGTGGATGATATTGTTCGTTGCATTTTATGGGCCTTAGGTAGTTATCTACGGTGGCTATTTGTTATAATTCTTATGTCTCATAGTCTTTCTGAACCAGATAGAGTTTAGAATGATACTTGGCATTTACTTTTTGAAGATATTCAAGGCAATCGAAGATCATATTTTAATCATCCAGATTTGTATTACATATTTTTGTTCTTTTTATTGTAATTTTGTTAATTGTTATTAATATATAATAATTCTTTGTAATTTATTATTTTGCTCTAAATCTATTTGATAAAGATAAAAAATGGTTTCTCTTGAAGATATTGAGAAAATTCTTAGAAACAATGGAACCTTGCTGTCATCATTTCCTACAATACCCGATCTACCAAGTGAGTTTTTGTATAAAATCAATGTGTTGATAGCAGATGAGAAGAATTATGACGTTAAATCTTTGAAAGATCAACATTCTGTCTGGATCGATATGCTGATTCTTGAGCAAACAGATATCTACGATGAGATAATTGATTCGGTTTTTAGTTATAAAGGAGGAGCTTGTTTCATGTATAATTACGGTGCAACCAGTAAAACATTTTTATGGAAAAATATTTCTGCTGGAATTAGGTCTAAAGGATTAATAGTTCTCAATGTTGCATCAAGTGGTATTGCTTCTCTTTTGTTAGATTTTGGTCGCACATCTCACTCGAGGTTTGAATTCCTTTATGTGCTGATGAGTTTACAACATGTTCAATGACGCTAGGTTAGGACTTCAAACTTATTAATATGATACAAGATTATATTTGTTATACGAATTGCCTATGAAAATATTATATATACGAGCAAATTAATAGATCTCGAGCCAAAAATACAATTTTAGAGTTATTGTATATTTACATTATTTATATTTGGCAAGTAACATGCTATTGCAATCATATAGGTTTGGATAAAGCTAATTTAGTCAAAAGAAGCATCGATGATTATATAGGATGAAGCCCCTATGATGAACAAACACTGTGTTGAATTGTTGGGCAGAAGCTTACAAGATATTATTCAAAATGGATGGACTCAGCCTTTTGGTGGAAAAGTAGTTTTATTTGGAGGTGATTTCTGTGAGGTATTGCCTGCTCAGAACACTGCAAGGGCAGGAATTGTTATGGATGCTCTCAGTTCATCTTATCTATGGGATCATTGCAAGGTTATGAAGCTCACAAAAATATGCGCCTTCTTTCTAATACTATATATGCCATGGAATCTTTTGAGATTGCAGAATTTTCCAAGTAGATATTAGATATTGGAGATGGCAAAGCTAATGAACCAAATGATGGTGAGGTGCTCATAGATATTCCTAAAGAGTTTCTAATTACTAATGTTCATGATCCAATCGAGGCAATCATTAAGGATATCTATGGAGATTCTATTTGAGTAAAACAGAAGTTTAATCCATTTTTTTTTCAAGAAAGAGCAATTCTATGTCCAACTAATGATGATGTCCTGTTGGTAATGAGAATATGTTAGATAAACTGAACGGTTAGTTGTTTTTACATTTAAATGAAATTCGATAAATATATAGTCTACAATGATAGTTTATGTCTAGATCTGTGACTAACATGTCTTTTAAAACCTTTTCAACTATGTAGGTGAAGGAAGATTTTATCTTAGTCCGAATAGCATAGATCAGTGTGACACAAATGCTACTAATAATCTGGTTTTAACTGATGATTTCCTTAATAACATCAAACTCGGTGGATTACATAAACATGTTTTATGTTTGAAGATAGGTTCTCCTGTCATGTTACTCAGGAATATAGATCCTACAGGTATTCTGATTAATGGAACACGATTGCAGATTACCCAATTGCTCGAATTTGTTGTTGAAGCTAGAGTTATCACAGGATATAGGGTTGGTTCAATCATATTGATTCCAAGACTATTAGTTACACTATCCGATACAAAATTGTCGTTCATAATGCGCAGAAGACAATTACCATTAGCAATTAATTTTGCAATGACTATTAACAAGAGTCAAGGGTAGTCTTTGTCTAAGGTTGATATATTTTTAACTAGACCGTGTTTTTTACATGGGCAACTCTATGTTGCTTTTTTCGGAGTTATGTCCAAGTCGGGTTTAAAAGGTTTGATTTTGGATAAAGATAAAAAACCACTAAGTCAAAGATTAAATGTCGTTTTCAAAGAAGTATTTCAGAACCTCAAGGGAAATAAGATAACAGACTTATTCATTCGTTTCAACCAAATATGGTAATCTTTTGTATTATTACTTTTCTAATATATCAATTTTTGCTTATCAACAAATAATCTAACAACATTTTATGTTTTTATGTTTTTTTCAAATAAAAAATAATGTTAATTTTCTGATATGCTCAATTGTGTATGTTCCTTATTCACGCAAAACAAAGGAATTAGTATCTTAACAACTAATTAAGTGTATCAATTTTTTGGAAACCCTAGGAACTCGACTTCAAGAACTATTATATATACTTTTTAACTCTCGACTATTATATCACTTTTCTTCATAAGCTTACCAATGTCCCACTTTTCTCATGGCTTCTATTGATCGTATTTCTGATCTAAAACCATTCAAATCAGCATGGAAAATCTGTGTTAAAGTTCTACATACGTGGAATCATGTTGGTTACTTCGTGAACAAAAACATCGATATGATTCTAGCTGATGAATCGGTTTGTTATTTAATTTCTTGATATTGGTTTATGTTGTTGTTTGTTTGTTTTATTCTTTATAATTTTGTCTAATGTATTACTTGTATTATGTACAATATTGCAGGACTCTCTTATTCATGCAACTATAAAAGAATGCCAAGTGTCTAGATTCTCTGAGTATATTACTATTGGGAATTGGTTGATCATCGAGAATTTTGATATAAGCAGATCGGTTGATATCCACAGACCAACTACTCATCTATTCAAAATATCCCTTACGAATGTAACTACTTTTCTCACTATGTCTTTAGTATCTAATAACATATATTTGCGTCTTGCTAATTTCTATGATATTATGCAAGGGCATTTGAATCCAACTTACCTTATAGGTAATATATTTGTCATTTAACCTAATAGTTTTTGTTACGTTAAATAACATTGTACTTAGTTTACAACTTTTTGAATACACAGTGTAAATTTGATTCATTATAATTTTTATCGGTGTTATTATTAATTTTTTTTTCTTTCCAATGTGCTTGGTCAGGTTAATAATGTTGTTTATGTAAGAACTCTTATAATAAATGACAAACCCATAAAGAAACTTCAATTTTGTCTCATAAATTCCAAGTATATTGTATCAAGATTTTTGTAATAGCATCGATAGTATTTTTTCCTATTTTGTGTAAATTTATATGTGTTATTTGATTTTTATTATTAGAAATATCATTGTACCATGTACACTATGGGGGAAGTATGTTGATGTATTGATTGATGCTACTGAAAATTCTCGTGGTAATATAGTTATATGTTTGATTCTTTTTGCAAAAATAAGAAATTTCCAAGGTATCAAATTAATTTTTTTAATAGTTATTATTTTTAATTTGGTAATTTTAAATTTTTTTTACTACTATAATAATTATATTTGTTACTCACCAGGCAAAGTCGAAAATTAATAATTATTTTTCGTCACTCAAACTTTTGTAAATCCTCAATTTCACAGTGTCAAGGATTTTACTAATAGGTATTTAAATTGCATATATTAGTATATTAATTTTTTGTTTCTAATCAAATAAAATATAGTAGTATTAATATACTACATATATTTTGTTTGCAGTTTGCCATAGAATGCCCCAATTCTATCTATTGAATTATCCGATAAATTTTCAACAATCAACACACAATTTGCAAAATTATATGTTTCCAAGACTGAAATTGAAGAGACTCCAAATAACTTGTTTGGGATCTCAAGATAAGCATTCCATATTATTACTGTAGTTTTATAATTTACAATTTAATTTTTTTTGCCAACGGCAAATATCAATATGGGCCACAAAGGCCGGGTCATTAGCCAAATTCCTACATAAATCTTGTAGGTGATGGGACTCAATTCTTGGTTGTGCATGTGCGCCTGCCTTTAGTGGACTTACCACCAACCACTGGATTAAAGGCCACTTACAATTTGTAATTTAATTATCGGTTTCTTTTTATTTATTTTTGTTATTTTATAGCTTTTAAAGTTCTTGTATTTGGGATGTGGGATTTATCACATTTAATTATATTCAATTTAATGGTTATTAGAAATGCTAAATACAAATATTTTAAAATATACATAAGATTTGAGTAGCAAAAACAGACGAAAAAATCTGCATAATAATAAAAACATAACGATGAAAATAAGTAGACAAAACAATATAATATCTACCATAAATTATCTTTGAATAAGTATTTTCTATCCACCAGACCGTGGACTTAAAAATCTTATATGCAAAGCTTGCATGCATTAGACGTTTCAACATCATCCTCTAGCTCATCATTTATTGGTTTATGAATACCACCACATTTGCCTTTGACATATGATTTCATTAACTCTTTTAAAACTAATGGATTGATCGAACTCAGATAGCTTTCAAAACGACGACGAACCATGAGAAAACTTTCATAGGTTTGTGACACCATAGGTTTAATAAATGGATAAAGTATTTGATGACCTTTTTTTTTGATGATCCTCCAAAACATGTAAGAATAACATCATAAAGATATATTGCATCTGAAATACCGTTATCAAAAGCTTGTTTTAACAATTTCAAACCTTCGTGTGCATCTTTCTTGTGGAAATAGTGGATTATTCTTAGTCTATAAAGAGCTTCAGTATTCTCGTGATCGTGTAATATTTGATATGTTTTGTAAAGATGCAAAGGATTGAAAATTATTGGATTGAATTCTAATTTTTCTAAAGAAAGTTTGCATATATCGAGAATTAACTATTGAGTGGAGAAAATAATCCGAATTACCAATTATGTATATATTTATAGGGTTAAATTAAGGTTTATAGTTATTTATTATATTTAATATACTAATACTCTTATACAAATAAAAACACATAAGTAAACAAATATATATATTGATTTCTGATTCAATTTTTTCTCTTTTAAAGAATTTAAATTTATGATTATGTTTATTTGGATTTTAAATTTATAGTGTTTACATATCTAAACAATTAGTTGTTAATCCCAAAAAAAATTCCATTTAGTTTTTTTGGAATATAACTCTATTTAAATTGTTTCGTATATACTAGGATTAGGGTTCTAATATAATCGCATTACTATATGAAATACGAAAGGAAAAATAAAGAAAATGGAGCAGCAATGTTTCCATAAAACTAAACTTATGGCTTTAGCTTTCCTGAATACTAGAGGGAAATTTAGCCTTTTCAAAGACTTAATACCTTTGAAAACCACATGGAAGGTCAGGTGTCAAACCCTTCACTCATGGAAAAATTCTGGTAAACGATCTTCTGATAACAAAATAGTTATGATTCTTGTCGACGAAACTGTAAGTTTACCATCATTTCATATTTTTTCTAACTGTTTTAATTTTCTGATAACTATATTAAAATACATATCATGTATGTTACTTTTTTGATAAATGTAAGTTTGCAATGTTGTTTTTGGGGCACTATTGTTGTGTCATTCACCAAAAATTGTACGAAATCCGTAGATAGCATTATATACGTGTTTATTCATTTTGCAAAACTTCAACCTTGGAATGGTAACATCTTGTATTTTTTTGTTTATAACAATTTTCCTATTTTCCTTATAATATAATTTTCTGTTTTTACAGATATGACTGTTGTTAGCAATGTCTTTGGTACACTAATTGTTTTCCATGAATCCTTCCGTGTCTGAACTTGAAGACTTGAAAACGTAAATTTATTAATTGTTCTTATACGTAAATTTATTAATTTACTAATTGTCTCGGATGATTTTTTTTATTTGGACCTCAATTAAGCAATCTGATTACTCTTGATTCTGCATTGGGATACACAGCTACTATTCGGATCAAACATTTAGGTGATAAGATTTGGTTTGATGATGGTTGGAGGGAGTTTGCAGAAAGCTCATTCCCTCGAATTAGGTTACGAATTACAATTCGAGTACAAAGGAAATTTACGTTTTGAATTTGTGATAATTGGTGTCTTCGGTAACGAGATACAATATCCACCTCCTAATGAAGAATCGAGTTCTATCACAGATTAAGGTACATTATTTAAGCTAGAGTTTTATTTTAGTTATTTTTAATAATAGATACTTATTTTAATTATCTCTTATAGGTATGTGAAATGAAACAAGAAACGAAGCAAATCCTTGGGGAGAACTAATAGAAATATGTTATTTTCTCATTTTAGTTTGTCTATTGGTTACTTTACTTTCTATCGATCAACTATCATTGCAATTACGAATTGTATCTCTTTTTTAGAAAAAAAGAACTCCATAAATTTTTATTAATTTGGAATTGTATCTCTTTATGTTTAAAAATATTTTAATCATCCAAAAAGTATCCTTGAAATTAGTAGTTAATTACATTTTGGTTCTAAAGCTTTAGCTAATCTATTCACAAAATTTTGTAAATCTGTCATCTAAAATATATTTGGAAATATATTGCTTTTTTGTAATTATACAGAACAATAATGTATTTGTTTTAGAGTAATTACTAACTACAAAACAGAAATTAAATTAATGTATCTGGTTACTCTTTTAAATTCAATTTATATTTGATAAAAATTAAACACAAAATCTCGATCCAACCAACCGTTGACTTTTTATGATCGTTCTTGACCCGAGCTATGGTATATGAAATCTCGACTCGCGGTACATGCTTCTCGACCAGATGGTTGTACCGTGGTACACACTTCCTGACCACTGACATAGTAAAATTTAATATATTCTGATATAATGACTAAAACATATTAAAATTAAATAATTTATTTTAAATGCCTTTATTTTTTTATTGATGGAAATAATTTTATATATTTTTAAATAAATTCATATATAAAATCATAAGTTTACAATTATTTCAATTTATTCTTTCTTTGTTTTTAACTTTAAATTAATTTTGAGTGAAATATAATTATCTATTACATTTCTAAAAATAATCCAAATATTATATAAGGTTTTTTTATTATTTTTTTCTTTTTTTGTCAACGGCAATATTAATATTGGGCCACAATGGCTGGCCCATTAGCCAAATTCCTACATAAATTTCGTAGATAGTGGGACTCGATCTCTGGTGCATGTGCGCCTGTCTATAGTGGACTTACCACCAACCACTAAACTAAAGGTCACTTGCTTATTATTATTTTTGAATTAATTTGTTTGACTATGTTAATTTGACTATTTAAATTTTCATACTTGTTTCTTAGCACAAGTTTTAAACTTTTATATGTTTGGTTAATATTTTAAAATAAAGTATATGTGTTTCAAATTAATTTTATTCTGTACATAGATTTTTAAAACTAGAATTTAAACTCCAAACGCATACACACGGATCCACTGCTAATAAATTATTAAAATAAAATACTATACAAAAAGTTTACCTTTCGAAATTGTAGAGGAGGTAAGAAAGAAGGATAAAAAAAGTTACATAAAACTTGTAGAAAGGTTTTAGGGTTTTGTTTGTCTTCAATAATTTGTAGATTTAATTAGTTTTAGATTTAATTAGTTTTAGTTTAGTTTTTTCTGTTGGTGAACAGTTTTAGTTTAATTTTTCATATATAATAAATAAGGTTATTTATAAGGAATAACCATTTTAACAGGAAAAATGGCCAAAAAATACTTAACTTATGTGAAATAGCAAAATTAATACTGAATTTACAGATTTGCTAAATTAATACTGAATTAGTGTTGACTGAGCCAATTTAGACACATTGAATCATTGTTTACCGTTATGAAAATAGTAAACTTTAAAAAAATAGCCAAATTAATACTGAACTACATATTTGTCTAATTGATACCAAATTTACCGTTGACTAATCCAAGGTACATTGACTAACAAGACATCTCAACCATAAGCGACCTAAAATATCTGGTATTATGTAGGTCCTGTAACAAAAAAAATTAGATTATATTTGATCAAGCCAGTTTAGATTGGAGAGATTTAACTGCATAAACAATAAATCATGTTACTTTTTGTTATTATTCTATTAATAGTATATTTTATTTTCTCTAGGAATCTCTATTTGTTTATGCTTTAGTTTTAAATCTCAGATTCAAAACTAAATCATAAGCAAATAGGGATTCCAGAGCAAATGTGACAATTTATAAAAATAATTATCCAAAAATATTTAACTACTAAAAATCTAAAGCATAGAACAAATAGGATTCCAGTAAATGTGACCGTTTCTAAAAATAATTATCCAAAAAGTATTTAAATACTAAAAATATCGTAGTACCTAAAAATATATCAAAAATATCAAACAAGTACATGTATTTCAGAGTTTGCCGATGATAGAGGGCTTTCTTTTGGGTTAATCGGGTACCTGTTTAGATATTATTTTAGTTTCAAGTATTACCTTATACCTACGAGTATAAACGAAAAAGACCTATTAAGTATTTTTTTTGTTACGGGCCCTACCCGATACCCAACATTTTAGGTTGTTTTGATTCAGATGTTGCATTAGTCAACATACCTAAATTTGCTCAATAAACGGTAAGTTCAGTTATAATTTGACAAATATATAGTTTAGTATTAATTTGGCCATTTTTTAAAAGTTTACTATTTTTTCTTAACAAGAAACAGTAACACCATTACTCAACATGTCTAAAGTGGCTCAGTCAGCATTAGTTTAATATTTTAGCAAATCCGTAAGTTTGGTATTAATTTGGCTATTTCGCATAAGTTGAATAGTATTTTTTGGTCATTTTAATAAAATGAGTTTTGGATTAAAAAATGAGGGCAATTTTTATTTTTTTATGAGGGCATAGTGTAAATTACCAAAAAAATATTTAACGAAAAGATATTCTAATATTTTTTATTGTGGCAAATGCCCCTACTAAACATAACTTATATCCGCCCATGGTTATAGATTGCATAGTCCTGAGGTGTTTATTGCCTTAGATGGTCTTATAGCTGTGAAACTGATGTGTGGTTATCTTATACTACGGCCCTTCAAAAGTCTTAATAACAACCTTTTTCCGACAGGTTGAGATAGACTCTACACGATCAGTCTCGAGACCTGAATCTTTCAGACAAAATCAAGAATGTATAAAACAAGAATTGTTACTTTCCATTTTAGATTGTCGGTCAGGGGCGGCTCAAATATAATATATCAAAAGATAACATTGCCTATAATCTTATCTGGTATTTAAGGATTTATAAAATGACTATTACCACTAAATCACGTATCATAAGCCTGTAACCTTATTGTTGTTGTGATATTTGATTCACATGAAGATTTTATTATCTTCTGCCATAAAAATTCAATCATACGTCACAGTTCTTGAGCATTGATTCAAATGCAAGAAGAGATTTTCTGTCTGCCATATTTGTCATACTTTCCAAATATTTGACATTTTCCAATCGTATAAAACATAACACAACGTTTAACGTTTAGATGATACAGTAGTATAATAGTATTATACATTTGGAAATAGAAAAAAACTTCAGACTAGACTACTATGAAATACATAGCTCCCCCGTTTTATATTACTTGTTATTTTAGACTAAATTTTTTGTTTTAGTTTAATTGTTATTTTCGTTTTTTAATGTAACTTTTAATATAAAATTATTACATTTACCTCTAATTAAATAAATACAATATTAAATAGTTTAAAATTCTCTTTTGCATAAGAGAATATTTACCCATTTTTTTAATATCTTATATATTAAAGCGAGATATACTTTCATTTTGGCCGTGTTATAAATTTTAAGATAAATTTAACATATGGTTCATAATTATCCTTAAAAATAGGCCTAAGTTGAATTTAGTTATAAACTTTTATAAAAAAATTTAAAATTAACAAAATTAATTAGAAAAAGCTCTAAAAAGATTAAAATTAAATCAAAATATATTGGGTACAAATTCTATTTTCGATTCGGTTCCTGTTCAGATTTGGATTCAGTTTCCCAAAAACATAAATTTAGCACTCATTAGGGTATTTTGTCGGGTTTGGTTCTTCTAATTTGGTTTTTGACTCTTTTGATATAACATTTATTCGGTTATTTTTATTTTTCGGATCGGGTTCGGTTTGGTATAGATCGATTTTGTGTTTGAGTATTTTTATATGAAAATTCAAACTAAATAAAGATTTACATAAAACATCTCTAGAATTTAGTTCTTGATTTGGTTCCGGTTCAGTTTCTTAAATATATAGTTTTGGACCTATTTGGATATTTTGTTGGGTTTGGTTCAAATTCGATTATTCTAATTCGGGTTGATTCCAGTTTGAATTTTGGACCACTAGGACAACATCTCGAAAAATAATGTTCAAAATATTAACATAAATCTAAGATAATCAAATCTCATCTCATGATATAACGTGGGTATAATCTTAATGTGCGAAGTAAAACGTAGGGGAGTACTAGATTTGTTTTTGTCAGATTAATGTAAATGTGGTTGTTGACAATATAGAAACGTGGTTGATTAAATTAAATGTTTTAAAAGTCAAATAAGATATACTAGTGGCAATATCGAGGATATCTCTAATTCAAAGCCCTAGTTATCCTCTATATTTTCCATAAAAACCAAATCGTAACGCCTTCCAAGTAAATGAATAAAAAAGATCAAAACAAAAGGCATAAATATATATATATATATATGAAGCTGCGACTATAAACAGCAAAACTTCTTTGCTTAGATAAGTAAGGTTTCTATTGAGAATCAAGACGAAGAAGATCGATGGGTTTACAGTTCGAGAGCTTAGTGGAGACGATAAAGTCAAAGGTTGGTTTGTTGAAGAAGAAGAAGAAACCTTACATAAAAATGGATAAAAGCTCCAGCGTCAGAGTTACAATCCGTCGTAAGAAGACTAGAGATCTCATCGATAAGACGTTGAAGGTCGCTGATCGTCCTGGCAAACGAACTCTTTTCTGAATCTTCTCTTTTCTTATTTTTCTCACATTTTCTGCAATCCTTTCTATGATTTAGTTTTTGTTATATAATCTTGGGTTTTTGATTCAGGAGATCAAGTTTCTTGTGATATATTTATGTATAGTTTATAGAAATAAACCAAGGAAAGCAATATGTATAAACATGGATACTAATTCATTCATAACTCATCCATGAAATATGAATATTGATGAAGTAGGTTGAATAAAAAAATAATGGAGTATGAATGATGTTAAGTACAGTTGACTTTTAGTGATAGAAGAATCCTAAGCAGTTAGTCTTACTTTTATTTATTACTTTTGTTTTGTCGGCAAGTCAGTTTTACTTTAAACATAACGGAGTTTAATGGGAGTCTTAAGAACCCTAGAATTTGGTTTCATACGTAGCACGGTGTTAACCAAAGCATACTCCGGTTTATAATATAAAATCGGTTAAGGTTAAACCGAAGAGGTTTCCATTGGAGAAGAACTGAAGAAGAGTTTCATTATATGACAAACTCAAATCATCTTCTACACTTACAAACTGACACAGATTAGAGGCAGATCCACAGACCAAGAAACACAATATATGCAGCTTTAAGAAGCCAACAAAGCTTCAACTTTTGCGATCTGTTCTTCCTCGCTGGCTCTAGCTGGACTCTTGTTTGCCTCCTCAAACAAGTCATGGTCCCATTTCTTCTCACCCCTTGTCCCGCTTCCATGAAACCCACTTCGCTCATTGTTGCTGAATTGACTGTCTCTGTCAGCTCGATAGCTGAGCCTTCTCCCCGCATTTCTTTCATCATCCCTGTTCCATGCTCTGTTTCTTCCCATTGCTGGTCTCTCGTGTCTTTCTGAATGCATATTGCTCCTCCAGTTTCTCTGGCTCTGTTGGCGATTGCTTGAATGTATATCCTTTGCCTCCTCAGTTCTTCTGTCTGTGTTGTTCTCAGATTCCTCTAGAACCTTCTTCTCTCTGAAGGCCGCTCGTTTCCTAGAGTGTGTTCCTTGGGTATCGTCACTCTCATGGAACCTATCATGTCGCCACATGTTTTTGTCTTCATCTTTACGATGACGTGAGTTCTCATCATCTCCAGCTCTTCGGTTACTCTGGTCTCTTGAGCTTCTCCACGATCCTCTCTCTTCAAACATTTAGACACATGTAATATGTTCATAATCCCATAACATCAGCTCAGATATACATAATTCTTTGTGAGGTTATGGAGTGATCAAAAGACAAAAGCAAAAAAAAAAAAAGAGAGTAAAATTGGGGGATCATTACCAGAAATTGCTCTTCTGTCACCTTTTCCATCACTAAGAAGATCATCATGCTGTTATAAGACACGAACAGGCAAGCCAAATATTACATATATTTGAGCATTGGAAGGCATTCAACTGTATGCAACAATCCCATTACATCAGCTCAGATAAAATGTCAACATGCAGTAAATAGCAGCATCCCAGCAAATGATTATTTCACCAAAAACTTAACTGAGCTAATACAAGGTACAAAATTAAAGCTTTTAGCCTTTTCAAGGGCAGTGCAGCTCAGACAAAGAAAAGAAAACACATTCCGTCAGACCAAAAAGCTTCCTAAACCACCCATGACCAAACATCTACTTCATTAATAGTCACACGAAACAAGGAATATCAGGGCAGAAACAAAAGGAACGCTACAATAAGCAAGTTTCTGGAACCTGATAATGTGATCTAGAATGAGGTACTTCTGACTGATGAGGAACTTTTTTTGCCGTCTCAAGATGTCCGGATTGCTTCTTTTCACTATCTTTCCTTAAACCACGAGCATCGGGTTCCAATGGCGCAGCATCTCTCAGGGACTGACGTGGTTTTTTCTCCGTGTCAGTACCATCTCTGGCATCCACATCCTTCTTACTCACCACTCGTTTTGTTTCTGTTTTACCATCTCTTCTTGATCTCTTCGGGCTAAAGATAAAATGATAATGGTTAGTTGTTGAACTGTAATACTAGAAAAAGGATCATAAAGGCTAGTACAAGTGATTTCTAAGAAATACTTAGACTTGCAAATTGTTTCGTTTCTGTGGTTATAGTACAATGTTTAGGCTTTAAACAATCGACCAACTTCTGAAAGAAATCTCCACTTCAAGAATCAATGTGTCCAAAATAGAGAAGATTAATCACATGAAGATACATGTGGATGCAATTTAGCCAAGTTCGGCTTCCTAATTTCAAAGGCAATAGAATAACAGTTACTCCAACACTAAAAAACTACAGCTATGAGAAGCAAATTTCCACAATATTCCGCTTCCATTTTGATTTTGCAGACACCAGACACAAGATTCCTCGTTCTTTAAGAGACCAAATCTTGCTTAACTCAAAGTTATAGACTTAATCTAGATGCGCCAAATGACGAGAGATAAGAGTAGGAACAAAGTCACAGAGAAGTTTAAGTGTAAGAGAGAGTAGAGAAGCAAACCTGGGCTCGCGATCGAATCTAGAGCGTTGTCGTTTAGGGTCTGAATCTCTGATCTCTCGCCTGATGGATGACATGTTTCTCTTCTCCCACGAGGATTTTAGGGCTTACCCTTCCACACCTGCAACAATTCCCCGTCTTCATTTGAGGACTTCCTCTAAATTATAGTTTCCATCTCTTACTTTTTAAAATATCACAAAAAGCCCCATAACTTCAAATTAAAATTCGGTTTTCTTATCAGATCTTTGTTTTACCGATTGAATGATACTGATGACGACAGAGATGTTGAACGTTTCGACTTTAAGTTCTATTTTCAACGTTAAAATCTGGATAGCATAAAATAGTAAAAATCGATACTATGTTAGGCGCAAATATATCATCTAGTTTTTAGTATTAGAGAGTAACAAAAGGTTTCACAATGAGGTGTATAATATATCTTTGGACAGGGCGGCCCAAATTTATTTTACACCTAAAGCAAAAAAAAAATTTTTTAAATGAAATAAGATTTTGAGAGATTTGAACCAATTCTCTCAAACTAAAACAGTTATATACTATCACTACCCTAAAATAAAACCTCAAAAATGATGCTCTTAAAAGTGTTTATATACTTTGGCGCTTAAACCGTATGCTTTATGTGTTTTAGCTCAGGACCACTAGCGGGCATACAATACAAGTCTGAATAAAGGTTACAGAGTAAGATCCTCGAGAAGAAGGATATACACAATTATAGTCAGTTTACGAAGATTAGTGACACACAACATTATATTCCCAATATATTTGGTTTACTCATTCAAGCAAGCGCTTGTACTTACACCAGCCAATTGCACCAACATAGATGAATAGACTTCCTACAGCACCTCCAATCACCGTCCAAAGGAATTTACGTGGACCATTTACCTTGTCGTTGAACAGCTCTATAGTAATATTCATACCGAACACACCAGCAACGGCTATAAAGGCGCTCATCACGAGAGTAGCGGTTGTTAGCATCACACCCATTTGCAGAAGATGATTTTGCTTGTCATCTAGCATTATGTTGATATAGTCTTCCGTATCATCAACATATTCCCTTAGCTTTTTATCATCAAAAAACACAGACACAATGGATAAGAAGAATGACTCATTACCAAGAATAGTGTATGACAAGTACCAAAAAGTTCTGTCTATTTACTTACAGTTGATAGTTTGTTCAGTGTACCATCAATCTGCACGAAATATGCTTCCAAAAGCATCTCAAGCTCTTCCACATCGAATTTGTTGCTCATGGCACTCCGGGTGGAACTTGTATGAGTCCCACGGCTATTTCTGCTAAGTGCACTATGAGCACTCATAAGAAGATCGTGGGTATGATCGTAACCATCATTTTGAAGGTAGCTTTGATCCCTGCTAGCCTCCGATGCAAATTCAGGAGGAAGCCTGGCAGGTTATGGTAAGAAGAAAAATGTTATACTTATGTCAGAAAAATTGAAGATAGTAAGCTCATAAAGTCAGATACATGCCTGTCATCCTCATCTCCTTGAGGAAGATCCACCTCGAAAGAATCACTCTCATTCATAGAGGAAGTTGAGGAATTCTCAAGTTTCTGAGCTAACTTCTCTGTAAGATACATCTCAGCCATATCTTCATCATCGTCTAGCAGATGTTCTAGCTCGTCTCTGACCTAGAACATCAATGTATATACAAGTAAAGTAAAAGACGGATTAAGTATCAGCAAATAAGGTTATTATATGGTAATCTCTTAGGTTCAGAGAAGGTCTAAAGAAGAACACCTTCTGAACTCGTCCAGTTATAGCAACAAGCCTGCTTTTAATCTGTCGAACCCGCTCCAAGTTGAGGGTACTGATTTTGGAAGTAAGCTTGTCTAACGCTGGATGAGCCTCCTGCTCCAATCTTACCGCCTACGTAAACGAAGGATGACTGAAATCCCACACAAGAGAAGCAATATACTCTGTGTAGTCGAGTCCTTAATGAAGTACTTACCTCATGTTCCAAACTGCTGGAGGCAGCTTCAAGACAGGCTTCCAAAGCAACAAATTCAAACGGAAGAACCTTAGATCCATCTTGATTCTCAAGACTCTGCTTCGCATCCTTCTTCGCTTCACTCCCATGATCCCCAAAGGATATTGGCGTTCCAGCTTCTTCTTGGTCAGGATCTGTCCCCGTATGAGGCTCTCCGTGAGAGTTCTCTTCCTCCTTTACATAAAGCCAAGAGAGCAGAGAGTGACTAATAGCTAATCTTGACAATCAACACCTTTATATAGCATCAGCGTTGCAGAAATTAAAGAGTCAACCATGTCTCAACACCATATTAACTATCATATACAGATTCTCCATTGTCAAGCCAGTAGCAAACAATGCAATTAGTCATAAATTCAAATCAACGGATGAAACTGATTTTTGACAAGGAGAAACTACGAAAGCCAATCCTTCAAATGAACTTAAAAACTCCGAAATTTCCTTCAGACGAACAGTGAAAAGAAAACCCTAATTTCAGCAATTACCTGTGGTTTAGTGGCGTGATGATGACACAGGATCCGCCTCTGCAACTCGTCAATGAAAGGTGACACCGAGGGATCCTTGGAATTAAGCAACAAAACTTCTTGCGCGGTTATGATTGCCTTGATGTGCTCCAAATTAATGACAATCGCTCTCTCTCGACCCAAAACAGTAGATGGATACGATAACAGTGGATCTAGAATCCGAAGATCACGCGCCGGTAATCCCGTTCGCCGCATGATTGTGTGTTTTTCGGCTTCCGTCGTCTGCGTATGCCCAGACGAGTAAAGCATCAACCATGACCTCACGCCCACACCCTTCTTCCGTCCGCCGCCGCCTCCACCGGCGGTGAACGTAGGCGTCGGCTGGCCAGTGTTTGGCGTCGATGGATTCGTACTAAACTCTTCCGGTCTAGCTCCTCTCATGGCGTAAGATTCTGACCAGAGAGATCGAGCAGCTGACGTATGTAAGAACAGTAAATTGGAATTTTTAATTTGCCTCGTCAGCAATAGCCCTTACACATATATGTACGAACTCGAAGTGAACGGTAGGAATTTGGTAGTGTTTTGGTTAGTATATCATAAAGGAAATCTGGATGAATTTTTAATGTCGTGCTAATTCATTCATACACGAATTATCATTTTTCAGCCAAAATCAAAGTTAACCGTGATCTCTGTCAGTCAACTATTAAATGATACATATATCGGTTAAAACGTGACATGTGTAGGGTCAAATAAATTTTATTAAAATAAAACCAAAATAAATTATAATCAATTATAATCAATTGTAATAAATTAAAATAAATTATTTTAAATTGAAATAAATCAAATAAATTAAAATAAATTATTTTAAATTGAAAATAAATTGAAATAGAATAAAATAAATTAGTTTAAATTAAAGATAAATTGAAATAAATTAGAATAAAATAAAATAAATACATAAAATATATAAAAAGTATAATAAATTGAAATAAATTAAAATAATTTATGATAAACTAAAATTTTGACGTTTTAGTAGGTATGTTGTTGAAAAATTTAGGGTCGACGATCTATTTTCACCCAAAAGTTTCGATATAACAACATGTCAACCTATACTTAGACTCTCTCTCTCTAATTTCATCTAAAGTATGTATGCTAAGTTTAATTGCACCCAAAATTAGATAATGACTATCGAATTCCACACATAGTACACGAAAGGGGTCTAATTGCACAAATTTCTGAATAATTGTGGTTTTGTTGTAAACCAACAATTGGTTACGATTTAGAATCATTAAGTAACCAAATTTTAACCAATTTTAGACCCGACCAAAACTCAAATAGACAACGTTTATCCTTATCCGCTCAAATGTGGTTGTCAATTTGAGATTTGGTCGGGTTTAGATTTGGTTAATTAATGATTTAAGATCATAACCAATTGTTGGTTTACAACAAAACCATAATATTCCAGTAATTTGTGCAATTAGACCGATTTTGTATACTATGTGTGGAATTAGGTAGTCATTATCTAATTTTGGGTGCAATTAGGTTTTGTATGTATATTTTAGGTGGAATTAGATAGAAGGTCTAAGTGTAGGTTGATTTGTTGTTATATTGAAACTTTGAGATGGAAATAGACCGTCAACCTAAAAATTTAAAAATTGAATATCAAAAAGTGGAAGAAGTATAGCAAATATTAGCCATTAAAAATCTTATAGAGAGTGAAATAAAGTGATTTGGAAGCTACCAAACTCACTTGGAAGACCTGTTTCTAGGTTCTTCGAGCAAGATACTGCAACAATCACAATCGTATGTACTTGAATCATGTGAACCATGTGTCCAAATCCCCAATAAGGTACTCCTCAAAAACAAATACAGATGGACCGAGTTCATAGGCCAGTTTCAAGAAAATCTTCCACCTAAAGGTACACTATTCGCAATTCTGAATGGGATATGGAGCCGCCATAAGCGATACATCACCATCTCTAAGCAAAGACCAAAATCAGTCCGGATAAGAATTACATATCTTATCACACGAAAAAGAGTATTGCAGCAAAAAGTTTGGCAAATCGATGGTCAATCCATGTTTGTGGCTGATACGAAGCCAGGACTCTCTCTAGTTGGCCAACCGATTTTCATTCACCCTTCATCAGCAAAACTATTAGACTTGGAAGTAACAAAAATATTCACTATTGTGGGTATAACCATCAAGGAAAGAAATAGAAATATTAATTTATTTTAATTTGTTTTAATTTAATTTGTTTTTATTTATTTAAATTTATTTTATATTTTAATTTATATTTATTTTATTTATTTATTTCTATTTATTCTAATTTTATATAATTTACTTCATTTTATTTCAATTTAATATAATTTATGTTTATTTATTTTATTTTATTCTAATTTCTGTCATTTATTTTAATTTATTTTCAATTTAAAATAATTTATTTTAATTTCTTTTCAATTTAAAATAATTTATTTTAATTTATAATAATTTATTACAATTTATTATAATTTATTTTAATTTATTTTGATTTTATTTTAATAAAATTTATTTGACCCTACACGTGTCACGATTTTCAGCCATACATGTGTCATGTTAATAGTTGACTGACGGAGATGACGATCAACTTTGATTTTGGCCAAAAAATAATAGTTCGTGTATGAAATTTACAATTTTTGTGAATGAAATTAGGTTTAAGTCTGGCACACGAGTTCGTGTATGAATTGGCACGACGTCAAAGTTCATGTAGGTTTCGGTTGTTTTCCCTATCTTAAACTATGATGTGCCTTTTTTTCCTTTCTTTACGGCAAATTAACTTTTATAAATAGGATTCTTTCAAAACTAACTCATTGACTAAAGTTAATAGGTAAAATAACCTCCTCATTTCTCTCTCTTAAACACTCTACAATTAACCTTATAACCTCATATAATATCTAAAATGCCATTAGTTTTATGTTTTTTTTAAGTTTCAGCATAATACAAAACTACTATAATATCCTTGTAGTCTCAAATATTTACGAAAATGTCATTATCCTTCAATTCAACCAACTACCATTACCAACCAAATCAAAGCTCTAAAGTCATTCTTTCTTCATTATTATGTCTTTTCACAACTTTCACCAACATTAGCTCCCATTCTCTCTTCATTTGTAGTCAAAAACTTCACAAAATTTCGTTTCAATTCATAAAGCTTACAATTTTTGGTTCATTTAGGGAGTTTAAGCAACGATCAACTGTGAAGTTCTACATTGTGGGCGTTTAAAAGAAGGTAACAATAATCATTTACTCAAACTAAGCTATTCTTTGATTTTAGAAAGATTGCAGAGAGTAGACTTCATGTGAGGTCTACTCACATAGTAGACTTCACGTGAAGTCTAATAGTCAACAGAAAGGTTAGTTTTGCATTTGACTATTTTTTTGATTTGGGGAGTAGACTTCACGTAAAGTTTACTCATTTTCGTTTGAAGAAAAAAAAAGTACAGAGACTTCACCTGAAGTCTACGGAACTGTGGGTCAGTTTTGCAATTGGCAAAAATTTTTAATTTTGAGTACACTTCACGTGAAGTCTCCGATAATCAAAGACTTTAGGTGAAGTCTCCTCTAAATTGGGTCCTACATAGGGTTTATTTATGAAGTTGACCAAGATTACAGTTTTTTGACCAAAAATAGAGGAAAGTAATTTAAAACCAGAGACTTCATGTGAAATCTCCAAAAATAAAGGAGACTTCACGTGAAGTCTCCTCTGAGTTGGGTCCCACATTCGAATTTATGCAAAAATAATAAAAATTAATTATATTAATAAAATATAGTAGACTTCACGTGAAGTCCACTCTTATTTCAGTGTAAACTTCACGTGAAGTCTACTCACCGGAGACTTCTCAGGGAGACTTCTCAGGGAGACTTCTGTAATAATAATTAAACTTAGTCAATTGCAATAATAACCTCTCTTTTGTAGAGTATACTTCACGTGTAGTCTCCAGTTTTACACAAAGCGGAGTAAACTTCACGTGAAGTCTATTACAGAGAAGTCAAGATTTAGTCAACTACAAAAATAACCTTGTGAAAAGTAGACTTCACATGAAGTCTACTTTTCAGAAGTCAAAATCTGGTCAAATACAAAAATAACCTTAGTAGACTTCACGTGAAGTCTACTTTCCATGCTCGTAGACTTCATGTGAAGTCTACTCTTTATTCTCGTAGACTTCACGTGAAGTCTACTCTTTATTCTCATAGACTTCACGTGAAATCTACTAAATAATTCAGGAGACTTCACATGAAGTATCCTGAAGTTATTCTTTTAATTTGATTAATTTGATAATTTAGGAAGTCTACTAATATAGTTTATATGATGTTTTGCAGAGAAATGGTTCAGTTACCTGTTGTTTATGGAGTGTGGGTGATGCGAGACATGTGTTGGCATTTTGAGGTTGACAATTGCAAAGGAGGAAGAATTCTATTTATAGATGATGGATGTACTCATGGTGCACTTCTTGGCATGGTAGTAGACGATTACGATCTCGACATGGAAACCAATACTATAGAGTTAACATATTCACTGCCTGTTACAATGTTGTAAGAAATGCCACCTAATACTCCTCCGATGCACATCACAAATGATATACAAGTAATAAGCTTGGTTGAGTTATGTACGCTGCACGTTGTACGTTTATGTATTGGGTATCGAGACAATGCACACGAAAAAGAGAAATGTGACACAGATTGGGAACATGATGACGAGCAAATACCTGTTGAAAACCATGATGAAGATCTTTGTGAAGATGTCATGAAAAACGAGTGTGATAGTGAACCTACGACATACATGGAAGATGAAGATTATAGCATATATGGGAAGGTCAAAGATGAAGATGGAGAAGAATACGAAGACGTAGATGGAATGCATCTTGTGAACATGAATCAAGATGACCAAAACATATATGTCAGTCGGAGTTTTTCTAGCAAAGAAGAGTTAATATCGGTGTTGCGAGTGAGGAGTATACTTTCAAAATTCAGTTTCCGTGCAGACAAGTCAACGAAAGAGCTATATGTGGCAAAATGTTGTGTTCCAGAGTGTAGGTGGAAGGTTAGAGCAATGGTGAAGGACGCACGTAACACTTTTTGGGTGACAAAGTTCGAGAACGTGCATACATGTTCAGTGGCAGCCCGATATGCTAACTTTAGATGCCATTCACCGAAATACATTAGAAAATTATGTGTAGATAGTTTTGGGACGATCGATGGAATAACACTAAGGCATATCGAAGAGTCAATGAAAACGATGTGTAGTTTGAGGTTTGGTTACACAACTTTATACCGATCATTGTTATATGCCCAACAATTGATTCGCGAGACAACAAAAGATAGTTATGGTAACTCGCCGGCTTATTTACATCTAATCAAAGAAGCAAATCCGGGAACTATTACATGGCTTGAACTTGATGAGCAGAATAAATTTAGGTATCTATTTATTTCCCTTGGGGCCTCAATAGCGGGATTTAATTTCCTTAGGAGAGTCATTGTGGTTGATGGATGTCATTTAAGTGGGAGGTATGGTGGAGTTATGCTAGTAGCTACGGCTCAAGATGGTAATTTCCAAATATTTTCCTTGGCATTCGGTATTGTTGACACTGAGAATGATGCTTCGTGAGAATGGTTTCTTACCAAACTAGGTACTTGTTTTACACAGAACACTCCTTTGGTACTAGTTTCTGACATGCACAACTCCATAAAGAATGCGTGCAACACAGTATTTCCTTGGGTAACACGAGGTATATGTTAATATCACCTTCAAATAAACATAGTCACTAAGTTTAAAGGTAAACAACTCCTCTACTTAGTCAAAGCAGCAGCATATGCGTAAACCTGTGCTGATTTCAACCAACACATGGAGGAGTTGAGTCATATTGACCCCAAACTTGCTCGGTACTTGGTTGATGCGGACCCAAAGTTGTGGTCACGTGCTAATTTTCCAGGCGACAGGTATAATATTCAAACAAGCAATATCGTAGAATCTCTCAATGATGCGTTTAAGCTAGCTAGAGGATTTCTAATAACCTTTCTCTTGGAGTACATCCGAGAAAAGCTAGGTAAGTGGTTTTACAAAAGGAGGGAAGATGCGTCTAGTCTGTCAACATGTCATAGTAGAGGTGTAGAAATTTTTTTGGCTATACATAATGAATATGCAGCTAAGACGGTTGTTGAACGCATAGATACGTGGAAGTTTAATGAAAAAGTGGGCGTGAGAAATTATCTAGTTGATTTGGAGCATCGAACATGTGAATGTGGTGTATATCAGATTGATAAAATTCCTTGCTCGCACGTTTTTGTAGCTGCATTGCAAGCTGGTATACCCGTTAATACGCTTATATGTCCTTCATATAGGAAGGAATACTTCATTGCAGCCTATTCTCACAACATATACAAGAAAAGTGACTACAGCGTTGCGATTGAAGCGCAATATCTTCCTTCGGTTGTGAAGATTCTTCCTGGCGGAAATAAGAAATCTAGATGGCAAATTTGGCTTGAGATTGCAAGGATGCGACATACAAGGCAAACCGACTCTCGAAGCAATATAGTTGCTCAAAATGCAAAAAAACAGGCCATATTCGGACCAACTGTGTAAGTTTCAATGTACCATTGTAATCGCATTTCTCGCACAGTAAATATAATCCACTCACTCTTTTTGGTAGGCAACAAAGCTGGAACATGAGTGATGTTGAAGATGACATGGATTACGAGTCTGGTCTTTTGCTTATGGATGCTTAATCTATGTGCCTGAAAATCAATTTATGATATTATTCATAGATTAGGAGTCTAGTCTTTTGCTTATGGATGCTCAATTTATGATGTTATTCATGGATTAGGAGTCTGGTCTTTTGCTTTATTTATGATGTGTTATTAAACATAAGTCTTAAAGTAAAAGTCAGTATAGAAGTCTCCTGAAAAAGTCTACTAAGGAAGTCTCCTAAAGAAGTCTACTCAACGAAGTCTCCGAAAGAAGTCTACTCAACTGAATACGAAATATAAAGTTTACATTACACAATAATATAACCAAATCCCTGAAGCCAATAATGTCATCAAAAAATCCCTCATTACAAAAATTTATTAGGTATCTTGCGCTCGCAAATATGTCAAATGCATGATACCAAATAACAAGTTTTCCTTGTGGTAGCCTATCCAAAAAGATATGAGGCTTACACGCTGGAGGTTAGCCGTTAGTTAATAAATAAGTTAACCTATTTTCACTTCTCCTGAACGCATATCTCATCATATGTGTCCAGATCCTTGTAGTCTCTCATCTCTGTGCCCATAACGCCTGTCTCATCATAGATCTCAACACACAACTTACTCCTCATGCGAGGCACATAAGCATCACAAAACTCTTCTGGCCATGGTATCCCAAGTGCATGACACTCGATGTACTTCAAGCAATAAACTCCACAGTCGCCACTTTGGATATTCTGAGGCAAAGATTGTACTACCTCGTGTGTGTACGGTCTCACGTCCATGATAGGCTTGAATTTGACGGGACCCAATTCTTGGAGAATGTATAGCACAAGGATAGCAAAAGGTCCGATGCGCTCTTCCATACCACGAACCATTCCCATTGCAGAATCCTAAATAACAATGTGCCGTTTAGGTATTGATATCCACAAAGCAACCCAATGACTGTTTCCAAGTTTTAATGGAGAGTAAATGTCATCCACATCCACTTCCCACACCTTGTCACTGCGGTAATAGGAGGACTCTTCTCCGGAGTAGTAATCAAGTGCTCCTTTGGGTAAGCGTTTCCCGGTCTCGTCTGGGTTTGGAGCAGAGACCTCAAACTCTTGAAATTTACTTGTCCACATTTGTTGAAATCTGCTATCAACCATACAAAGTCCACTTGAATGGAACCAATCTGGGTGCTTTGCATAGCGACTTCGGAGAAGGTTAATCCTGTCATCAATGTACTGCAGTTATAAACAATTAGACAAAACCAAGTCAGACAGGAGAAGTCTACTCAAGAAGTCTACTCAAGCAGTCTACTCAAGAAGTCTACTTCAGAGAAGTCTACTAAAGAAGTCTACAAAAGAAGTCTACTCAAGAACTTTACTGTGTCCTCTAGCCATTTACTCGGAGTTTTGAGGATCTTGTACCATTCGATGACAGAACCCTTAATCTTTCGTTTACTCAAGTAGTCCCTACAACATCCAAGTCCAATTACACAATATTTGCAACAATGTAACGTAGTTAAAAAGTAAGGACTGATAACTTACGGTTCTTCTTTCAATCTTGCACTCCATTGCTCGAACTAAGCCTTGTCAACCGGCAAGAAAGGATCGTAGCCACCACCAGTCTTGTTTGGGACAGTTCCTTTAACTTTGTTATTTCCTTGGTACAGACTCTTCTGTGTAGCAGCTAGCCTTCTAACCCTTTCGCTCTGAACTTGCATCTTCTCTTGCACTTGTTTGCTTTTCTTCTCTTGTTAATTTTGTTTAACAAGCTTGAAATCTATGTTGGGGAGTTTATTCTCCATGACAACAAGCCTTTCCTCTCCTTCCCCATTTACACTCTCACTTTGGACATTATTGTCCATCTGCAAAATAATTTTCAGGCACACAAAGTTACAATTCTTGTCATAAAATAATGTAAGTTCATTATAGTTAACAAAATTTCAAACATTGTACAGAGATACAAAATACAGAAACAGTAACATAGTTTTTCGTTCAAAAAACAACAATAAGACAAGAAGCAGATGCAAATGAAACTACTTGGATGCTTTCTTTTTATTACGGAGACTATAAACTCGGGTTGTAGTAGGTTTAGAACTAACCCTAATTGGCTGAATGGTCTGGGGGTCAGGTTTTGGGGGGACAGAAGACTTCTGCTCATTGGATTTCACTTCCACTTCTTATGTTCCTCAGTCCCATCTGGTTCCTCCCGGGTTCTCTTAGACCTGCCATTTTTGACTGTTACAACTTTTTTTAAAACAAGCACACCCGAATCCTTCCAATTAGACCTAACGAATTTCCAGTTACAACCTAAAAGACCACACAACACCTGAATAGTGTTGTCAACCGCTCTGTCTTCCACATCATTATCCTAGTGTGGAAACATGTCTTCATAGTGTCTATTAATGCAGGAGCGGACGCGAGTCTGCAGATTAAAAAACAAACAAATAACCAAGAATTCAAGCATAAACCTCCATTAATTGTTAAACAAGTAATTAAGAAAGTCATACATGTTTGATCATGTTCTCTCCAGGGTTCTTACGATTCCTAGACCCTTTGTATGCTAGCAATAGTGTAGAAGGATTACCGGCAACGAGTTCTGTATAATTTGCTGCGAAGTCGGGGAAAGCATAATAGATCCAGACTTGAAGAACTTGTACAAATCCATCAATGGTGTAGGCTTTGGACCTAGGAGTTGTCCGTTTAACCAAATCCACTAGAGTTTTGAAGGCAACTCTGCCCCAGGGGTAGGCCTCAAACACAGCAAGATCCATCAATAGTCTAGTCAGACTAAGACGTGTGGCTTGGTCAGGCTTCCTTGCCTCAATAAAAGATGCATAGATAGACAAATAGCCTAACTTCTTCTGATTTTCCCAGGTCCAACCCTCATACTCTTCAGCAGTAGCTAGCAAACTCATCATAACTAGGTCCTCTGTCTTCAAGCACTCCAAGCAGTGCCCAAAACTCTTGCATCGCTGGAGTAACTTTAGTGGCAGGGGATTCTAGGTCCTCCACATAATCACAGTTGAGCCTAGTTAAAAACTCGAACTCAATCAGCGAAAATCTGATTGGTTGCACACCAATTAGAAACCAGAGCTCAGAAGTCTTCTTGCACTGCAGCTGAAATGTGAGAAGATGATGCACTAGTCTCGAAGCCCAACCAAACCCCATTCCATGAAACTTCACAAAGATGTCGAGCCTTGAGTGGAAGAGTTCATCTTGCTCATCAGGTCTGAGAGTTTCAGTGAGAGCATTAAGGTGTCTAGTATCTCAACTATAGTACTTGATGCTCTTTGTTGGTTGAGGTTCACGACCCTCACTGAAAAGTCGTCATCAAAAGATTGGCCTTTGAATCTGGGAACCTGCAAGGAAATAATAAGAGACTCAAGAACAAACTAAAAAAAATCCCAGAGAAGTCTCTTCGAGAAGTTTCCTTGAGAAGTCTCCTCGAGAAGTCTTCTTTGAGAAATCGAATCAGTGAAATAATATCACTACCTTTTTGTGAAGTTGACGGTGGAGAAGCACCAATGGTCGACATCGCCCAGAGAATGTAGCGCCTATTGAAGAGGTGACCGCCGAAACATTCAAAACAAAAACAAAAAAACACAAATTTAAAATAAGAGCAAAAAAATTCATATGCAACGACTAAACCAAAATCTACACATAATACCTTCGGACATAAGAGAAACACCGGTGGTGGAGCACACGCGCCCAGAGAATGAAGAAGAAAACGCAGCTCCAGATGAGATGAATGAAGAAGAAAAATCTAGATGAAAGGGGACAAAGTAAGAGTAGAAGAAAAAAACAGCAAAACGATCACAAAAGAATAGTCAAAAGAGGAAAAAGTAAGAGGAAGACGAGAAGATCGGGATGAATACCTTCAGATCTGCCGCCGTTTGCTTCAGATCCGCTGCCGTTTGCTTCAAATCTAAAAAGAAAGACAAACAAGATGAAATGCAAAACACGAGCGAGAGAGATAAACAGAGTAGAAGAAACGATCGTGAACGGAAGACAAAGATGATTACCTGCAGATTTGCCAGAGACGACGACGGCAACAACACCGGCGGTGCAGAAGAGATGAGAGCAAGAGAGAGAAGGGAGATTACAGTGAGAAGTAGATTACGGCTAGGGTTTTAACAAATGGGAAGTAAAAAACTATTTATATGAAAGTTAATTTCCGGTTTACTGACCCGATAAACAATTTTACTACCCAAGTAGACTTCAATATGAAGTATCCTACGAGTAGACTTCACACGAAGTCTACTACTTAAAATAAGTCTCCTTTACGCCTTAAAACCCTAAATAGTAGTAGACTTCACGTGAAGTCTACTATAATCCCTAAACTCTAAATAATAGTAGACTTCACCTGAAGTCTACTGTAAACCCTAAGCACTATATTCTCAATTATAAATCCTAATTACTTAATTATAAAACGTAAATTATCGACTATTTTCCGGAAATGTTAGACCAAATATACTTATTTCCAAATATATGCATAATTTACCTCTTTTACTACAACATTTGAAATTCCACAAGATAATCATACCATATTACCTTAAACCCTAACTCATGCCATAGTTTGGTTATGAACCATGAGGTTTTGATCCTATCATTGTAAATTGTAAATTCTAAATCCTGAATTGCAAATTGTAAATTCTAAATTCTGAATTGTAACTCCTAAATCATTGACACTAAATTCTAACTCTTAAATCATTAACACTAAATTGTAACCTTACATTCTAACTTGATCCATACTATACTTCTTCTCCCCCATGTTTAATCTAATTTTAATTTTAATAGAGCATGTTTACTTATTATTAGATCTTGGAATCAATATATAAATATACTTGCTATTTAATTTCTAATTAACTATTTAATATTTTAATTAAATATAAAACTAAAAAGTAGACTTCACATGAAGTCTCTTCCTAGAAATAATAGACTTCAGGTGAAGTTTTCTTGGAGTAGACTTCACGTGAAGTCTTCTTAATTTGCGAGGGGTACACTGGTAATTCAATTATCAGGTTTTTTGTTTACTCATTACGGGTAAAATTATAATTTTCCTACCCATGTCAGTTAGTTTTGGAGGAAAAAAATGAAAAGTGTACATTTTTGTATTCAAAATCAATTTTTAGGTTATTTTTAAGAATTTTCCTTTAGTAATTAAGCAAAGTTATATTCGTTTGATATACACAAGTTTAAAAATGGTGGACAGTAATGATAGAGCTCCCATTTTCTAAAAGAAACTTCTAATATATACTTAGACAACAAATCTGCAAAAGAATTTAGAGCTTGTCAGGCATGAGTAAAATCAATTCCCTGAAACATTTGCCTCCATTGATTGATTGTATGTGTGAAATGTTGAAGTCGCAAATTCGAGTTTGGCTTCTAGATGGCATTGACCAGATTAAGGTTATCCCCTTCAAAGTAAACATAGCAATATCCCGAAGCCCATATTGATTGAATAACCCACATTAAAGTACTTCCTTTGGCTTCATCAACCGTTTTTTGACCTTGAAAAGCTCCCATTGCACAAGGTAAAACTAATCCTGAATTGTTACGAATTATCCATCTTAAACCTGTGCGGTTCGTGCCTTCCAGACATAAAGCATCAAAATTGCAACCCATCCAGGAGGTGGAGTTTGCCACCTTGCATAGTGACTTGATTGTGTTTGTGGTGTCCCGTGAGTATCATTGTTGGATCTATGATTCACCCATTCTGGTGTATCCGTTCGGATAGATTGACAAAGGTCTATTGGGTTAATGTACTTACTTTTATAAACCAAGCAATTCCAGGATTTCTGTAGACGCCATAAAGTATACAAAGTTATACAACGGAGCTTTAGATCTATGTTCATATTCACATGCATTGAGAAGAAAAAGCAAAACTTATCTTCTATGGAGACGAGAGGGTCAAAAAGTCTTGAAGTAGGGATACTCACAGATCTCCAGACCGCCTATGCATACAGGCAAGAAAACAAGATATGATCCGTAGTCTCAGAATGTTCGCAGCACCGATGACATATTTGCGGACACTCTATACCTTGTTGTTGTAGGTTTTCTGCAACTCCTAGAGCTCCAGATAAAATTTGCCATAGAAAATGTCTTTGCTTGGGGACAATCTCAATTTTCCATAAGCGTGTTGCCAAATCAGGATGTTGAGCGAGCGGTAGTTGATGATCCAGCTGCGAATGTACCGGTGCCAAAGCTAGGTTATAACCAGATATCACTGTGCATATACCATCAGATCTATAGTTCCAAACAGGTCGATCATGTGTATGAAATGGTGCTATGTAAATCATGAAAATATTATCATGATCCTTCAGGTGAATGTATCGGCATATCTGTACATCGTCCCATTGTCGTGTAGTCGGGTTAATTAAGGCTGATACAAGCAACTTTAGGTTCACCGCATGCAATATTAGAGGAGGTTTTGGTGGCATGGTAGGTAACCAATTATCCAACCCAACATATGTATTCGCTTCATCCCCAATACTAATATGCAATCCTTTTTGCAATAAATACGCACCATATTGCAAGGATATCCATCCATACAAAAGTTGAGTACGCCATGTAGAATTTAAAATTGATGTTCGCGGGAAGTATTTAGCCTTGAGCACTCGATAGATCAAACTAGATTGTCGAGCCATTATCTTCCAGAGGTGGTTGGCTAATAAGGCTTGGTTAAACTGTTGTAAATTACGGAAGCCTAATCCTCCAGAACGTTTAGGTTGGCTCAACTTTTTTCAAGATACCCAAGGAAGTTTACGTCTAGTAGTTGTTGATCCCCACCAGAAACGATAAAGAAGACTATCTATAGTTCAACACAGCGATCCAGATAATCGAAAACATGTCATTGAGTTGACAGGCATGCATATGAGATAGCTTTAATCAAAGTTCCTTTTGTGTAGACGATAGGAATTTGTTGCCAGCCGTGGAGTTTACTTTCCACAATGTTTTTGATATATGTAAACACTTATGTCTTGTTTCGCCCAAATTATTCCGATAATCCTATATATTTGCCTTCCCCGCCTATTTGACTTATCATCAAACAGCCTCAAACTATGATGTGTCTAAAGTAATTTTTAGGTAGTTTTTTTAAAATAATTTTTAGTATTTTATATAGTTTTTAAGTAATTTTTTTTTGATAATTTGAGTTTTTTTTTGTTAAGTTATTTGGATATATTTTTGACGAAACCGATTAAAATTGAACCGATACCGAAAATAATTTTGGTCCAAATTATTGAGAACCGAAGCGAGTCACCAAAAACAGACAAAAACTGTTAAGCTGAACCGGTTTTAGCCCCCAAACCAAATCGGTTGTATAGGCTTCTTCTTTAATTTTGTTTGCAGCGACGGATGCCTGAGAGTTTTGCTTTTGAAAGAAAGTTTAGGGCTTCATAATCGGCGACGGTGAGCTGAGAATTTTGAAGGAAGACCCAATGAAGTTAAGATCAGTGTTCGACGCTTCGGAAATCAAATCAGAATTTGAGTCAGCGGGAATAAACCCGAATTTTGTGATTCCCATCTGGAAGTATGTAATTCAGAATCCTGATTGCGTTTGGGACGAGATTCCTTCATTGCCATCTGCTGCTTACTCTATCCTTCATTCCAAGTTCAAGTCTCTCACTTCATCTCTTCACTCCCTCTTCCATTCCTCCGATGGCACCACCTCAAAACTCCTCATCAAGCTCCAGGTACTCTCTTCTTCGTTTTTCTCGTCAAACTGTTAAGCATGATCTGAGTATGTATACAAATATGATATCTCAGAGTAGTCATTATAGATAAAAGTGTACAAAAAGCACCCACTTTTTAAAATCTTTTAAAATTCATCTGTGATTTGGCTGCTACAAGGCTTCAGCTTCCACAAAGCATTTATCTGATGAACTATGTTTCATTATTACTTATTGTTTGAAATTCAAGAGTGGTGCTTTAGTGGAAGCTGTGATAATGAGGTACGATACTCGGTTGGGAATGTGTGGAGGGAAACCACGTCCAGGAGGTATAAGATCTACATTATGTATTTCATCTCAGGTATGATTTTTTATTAGGCTGTGTGTGTTTCATTTCGGTTCATCTACTCTCTGTGTTATCTGATATATAAGTATTATTCATCAACAGGTTGGTTGCAAGATGGGTTGCACATTCTGTGCTACTGGTACCATGGGATTTAAAAGCAATTTAACATCTGGAGAAATTGTGGAGCAGCTCGTTCACGCCTCTCGCTTATCTGATATACGCAATATCGTTTTCATGGTATATTGCTTCTGTTAATGCATTTCATATATAGAAAGTTCTTAGGCTGTTCTTTTGTGCTTTTCGGGTTTTTTATACATTCAGTAGTGTATCATCTGATACTTATTAAGTAGCCTTAAGGTTATATGCTAAAAAATTTCTTATGTTGCCTTGGTTTGATGATTCTGATCAGGGAATGGGAGAACCATTAAATAACTACAATGCAGTCGTTGAAGCTGTCCAAGTCATGTTAAAACAGCCATTTCAGCTGTCACCCAAAAGAATAACAATCTCAACTGTAAGTACTCAGAAAGCTATCTCTTAACATTCGTTAAACAGAGAAATATATTCACTAAAACTGGTAGGAATCCTTCAGATTTATGGAATTTGGCGAGGATGTCAATTTGAATTAGGGAATGGATAGGCTATAATTTAGTAAACCCTAAAGTTTTCAGCTGCTTCTAAGCTTTTGGCTTCCTTGGTTTTAGTTGGATACTTTTGAATTTTGGTTTTTGGGGATATATAGGATTTTCTTTCTGATTTTCTTTCCCCTTAATACCCTGACCGTATATATTAGCCAATAAATCTAATTTACGCAATGCTGCGGGGACACTTTTTTATACAGTAATAAGCAAATAAATTTCTCTAGATCCTAATGTCATTTGCATAGGTCGGAATTGTTCACGCAATTAGCAAGCTACATAATGATCTACCAGGTGTAAGTTTAGCAGTATCTCTTCATGCACCAGTTCAAGAAATCCGCTGCCAGATCATGCCAGCAGCAAGAGCCTTTCCTCTTCAAAAGCTTATGGATGCACTTCAATCTTTCCAAAAGAACAGGTAGATCTTCTATTCTTAACTCAATCTTTGCTAGCAAATCTTAGAGTCACAATCCCTGCGGTTAAATTAAAGATCATAACATAGTGCCACATTTGGCTTTAACAGTCAACAAAAGATCTTCATTGAGTACATCATGCTTGCTGGAGTAAATGATCAAGAGGAGCATGCTCATCAACTCGGCGAATTGCTAAAGACATTTCAAGTGGTAAAATATTTGTTGTTAATACACTTAAAAGTTTCTTCAGTTATCTGATCACACCTTTGATGGAAACTATCTACCCTTCTCTTTAATAGGTCATAAATTTGATACCTTTTAACCCAATTGGGTCCACAAGCCATTTCAAAACCAGCAGCGTACAAAGCGTATCAATTTTCCAGAAAATCATGAGGGAAACATACAAAGTCCGAACCACAGTTCGCAAAGAAATGGGTCAGGATATTAGTGGCGCTTGTGGTCAGCTAGTCGTGAACCAACCAGACAACAAAAGGACGCCCGGGACTGTGGAACTTAAAGACATTGAAGATCTGCATCTCTAACTTTGGGACCAGATACATGAAACAGACATTTGAAATGGTTTGTAGTATCTTAAAAGCTACTCTTCAAAACCTTTTCTTGAACTTCACATTTTGTCCTAAACACTTGGCTCACTCTTATCTGCTAGTGCGAAAAGAAATGGTCCTTCGTCACTTAACCATATGGAGATTTAGCTTCTCTTTTAAAAAAATTCACCAGCAAGTGATCCTACATAGTTAAAATTAAAGTGATACTATATATAATTCAACTTCTCTTCCCGCCTATATATATAACGCCTTACTCTTTTTGAATCCATAAAAGAAATAAAAACAAGAGGAAATGAGTGTAAGAAGATTAGTGAATGTTTCTCTGCTAATAGCAGCTCTAGTTTCTTCACTATGCGAGTCACAGAACAACTTTGCGTGTGACAGAAAGGCCCCTGCGACGGCTAAGTACGGTTTCTGCAACATCTCCTTGTCGTACGAAGCACGTGCCAAAGATTTGGTCTCACGTCTCTCCCTCAAGGAAAAAGTGCAACAACTCGTAAACAAAGCCACTGGAGTTCCAAGGCTCGGTGTTCCTCCGTACGAGTGGTGGTCGGAAGCACTTCACGGAGTCTCCGACGTTGGACCAGCGGTAAAGACGTCAAAATATGTATAATATATGAATGTGAGCTTGCATGAATTGTTTTGTAACGTAACACTGACGTTTTGAGTTGTTTACTAAGGTGCATTTCAACGAGACGGTGCCTGGAGCGACGAGTTTCCCAGCGACAATATTAACTGCGGCGAGCTAGAGCGATGCACAACGTTGGACTCGCTGGCCTCACGTACTGGAGTCCTAACGTTAACATATTCAGAGATCCAAGGTGGGGTCGTGGCCAAGAGACGCCAGGAGAAGATCCTCTCGTTGTTTCGAAATACGCTGTGAACTACGTCAAGGGACTACAAGACGTTCACGATGGTGGAAAGCCACGGCGGCTTTAAGTGTCTAGCTGCTGCAAGCATTACACTGCTTACGATGTTGATAACTGGAAAGGCATCGATAGATTCCACTTTGACGCCAAGGTAATACATATATACATAAATTTTAAGACCTTGACTTGGACCTTAATGTTGATGCTTTGTGATTTTTTGGTGTGGGGGTTAGGTCACGAAGCAAGACTTGGAAGACACGTATCAGCCGCCATTTAAGAGCTGTGTAGAGGAAGGAGATGTGAGCAGTGTAATGTGTTCATATAACAGAGTTAACGGCATCCCAACTTGTGCAGACCCTGATTTTCTTCGTGGAGTTATCCGGGGCCAATGGCGTCTTGATGGGTGTGAATTTGCTTCTCTCCCTTTTACGAGAACCATTTTCACTTAAAGATCATAAATCGAGTTATATATGGCGAACTGATTTCTGTGAATCTTTCTTGTTTGCAGGTACATCGTTTCGGATTGTGATTCTATTTATTCTTATGAAAAATAAAGAAAATCTCTCTTCTTTATTTTTTCTCTGTGACTTACTTTACTTACTTCTGGCGACTGAGAACTGAGAAGAGGGAAAGAGCATCTTTTAAAGTGAACTTTCTTTTTTATTTATTGTTTTTTCTTTATTTTTTTTATTTAATGCCTAGGTGGCTACTACTATAACTTTTTTATTTTCATTTTTGTAACATCTGATTTTTATTTTATATACAAAAAAAATTTGTTAGATATCCAATTTTTTTAATTGTCTCCTTTTTTTACATTTGTCTACAACCACCAAGTTCTGTAGGTTTTTTTTCGGTTAAAAGGGGCTCTTTTTTTAAATACAATAATGGCAAAATTTACCGTTGGATACATTTATCTCTTTAATAAATTAGTAGTATGGAAGTTGGTTTTGAAGCGTGTACATTGGATGTACCTAAATATTGATGTGTTTGTTGTTTTGCATATAAAACTAAAATTAAAATTTTAATTCCACTTAAATTAGCAGTATCAGAAACACTTTAAATTTGACTATTTTCTTAATTACAGACAAAATCATAATTAAAAATCTAATTTCACTTGAATTAATATACATAGCATCAAAAACATCCAAATGATCAAGATAGTCTTTTGTCAACAAAATCATTTTCGGGTTGAGTTTTTTTGGGTTTTCAGTTCCATTGGTTTAAAAGTCATTCAAGTATTTTTAATTTTTGGATCGAGTTCAGTTCGTGTATAAATCAGGTCTATTTCGACTCCATTCATTACACTAAGACACGCGAAGATGCAGTTGCTCGCGCTATTAAAGCAGGCAAACAATCTTAATATGATTATCTCAGAAAAACCATTATTCGTGAGTTGATCTTTGGCAAGTATAATCTTTCATTTTTCTGTCTGAAACAGGTTTGAACATGAACTGCGGAGATTTCTTAGGTAAGTACACAGAGAATGCAGTGAAGCTTAAAAAATTGAACGGATCTGAGGTTGATGAAGCGCTGATTTACAATTACATTGTTCTCATGAGGCTTGGATTCTTCGACGGAGATCCAAAATCGCTTCCGTTTGGTCATCTTGGACCTTCTGATGTTTGCAACACAGATCATCAAATGCTTGCACTAGAAGCAGCAAAGCAGGGGATTGTACTACTTGAAAACAGAGGAGCTCTTCCTTTATCGAAGTCCATGGTTAATAAACTAGCGGTCATAGGACCAAACGCAAACGCTACAAAGTTAATGATTAGTAACTACGCAGGCGTGCCTTGTAAGTACATAAGCCCTTTGCAAGGCCTGCAAAAGTATGTACCGGGAAAGGTTGCTTACAAGCCAGGATGTAAAGATGTCAAATGCGGTGACCAAACACTGATTTCAGCAGCAGCCAAGGCCGCTTCAGATGCTGATGTGACAGTTTTGGTGGTTGGATTGGATCAGTCGGTAGAGGCCGAGGGTCTTGACCGAGTTAACCTGACCCTTCCGGGTTATCAAGAAAAGCTGGTGAAAGATGTGACTAATGCTTCAAAGCAAACTGTTGTTTTGGTCATAATGTCGGCGGGACCTATTGATATCTCATTCGCCAAAAGTCTGAGCAAGATTGGTGCCATTATATGGGTTGGATATCCTGGTGAAGCTGGAGGAGACGCTATAGCTCAAGTCATCTTTGGGGACTACAATCCTTGTAAGCCTCTTACTTCAACTCTAAAGCCCTAATAGAACCCTAGACATAGCTACTTACTTACATATGTTTGTTGTTGCTTCAGCTGGGAGACTACCAGAGACATGGTACCCACAAGAATTTGCGGATAAGGTTGCCATGACAGACATGAACATGAGACCTAACTCAACTTCTGGTTTCCCAGGAAGATCTTACAGATTCTACACAGGGAAACCTATTTACAAATTCGGATACGGACTTAGCTACTCTTCTTTTTCTACTTTTGTTCTCTCAGCTCCGTCCATCATACACATCAAAACCAATTCAATCTTGAACCTAAACAAGACAACCTCTGTCGATATCTCCACCATAAATTGCCATGATCTCAAGATCCGGATGGTTATCGGGGGTCAAGAACCACGGGCTACGATCAGGAGCCACGTGGTGCTTGTGTTCTGGACACCCCCAGAGTGTTCAAAGTCTCTGGTGGGTGGTGGCGTGCCACAGACGCAACTGGTAGGGTTTGAGAGAGTAGAAGTTGGGAGAAGCATAACAGAGAAAGTTACTGTAGAGATTGATGTCTGCAAAGGACTTAGCCTTGTGGATACTCACGGTAAAAGAAAACTAATTACCGGACACCACACGTTTATTATCGGAGCCAACAATGATCAACAAATCCACCATCATCTCAACGTTAGATTGGGTGGAGAGTCCACAGTTTCTTTCTGAGGAAAACAGAGCCCATAGATTTTACTAAACTTCTTATTATCAAAAAAAGTCTATAAAGTTGTTGTTGTCAAAAGTCAATACTGTAATGCTATCATCAATTATGACCAAAACCTAGATAAAAATTTGGTATAAAACCACCAACATGGTCATTGTTATTCAAATATATAAAGCAACAGTAGTCAACTTAATACAAAGACATATTTGATTTCCTTTCTTATTGCTAACGATATAAATATTGGGTTTTCAATAAGATTTTTGATATACAAAAACAGAAGAATCTAAATGGAGGGGTTAATTCCATATCTAATTCATGCTATCAAGAAAGACCATAAGCATGAACATCAGATGTATCGATCGATGTCTGTAGGATCGAGCCGAAGCTATCGACCATTAATGATGGGACAAGAAGGTTCTTCTTCAGTACAGGGATCTTCTCACCGTCGAACTAGATCAGATTACCAGCCACCTGTAATAATGGATACGTTTGAACAGAGATCATCAAGTTTTCGTCAAGACTATCCTTCAGGTTTTGTGAATAAAGATTCTTCTACTTCTCAGAATATAGCAACAAAGCCTCAGCTTGCAGATAATCGTTGATTTTATGTAAGAAAGATCAAAAATTTGATAACTCTAATTTTCTTTGTGTTTTAATTAATTTGTAATGATCGTTTGTAACCTATCAATGAAATTTATTTGTTTTTTATTTATTAATTTACTATACTGGTCAGATAAATTAATAAACTGTGATTTTAGTTAAACTGACTTATATAGTTGTCAAAAAACGTAATGACTAATAAAAAGTCACACAAAATCGTCAGGAAATGAGAGTAGTGAGCGTATAACAAGAGGACTTGTATTGTATATCTGAAAACAAGATTGGCCCAAGTCTGGTCTTCAAATTAATTAAGAGCAACATTATTGGTTGTCTCTTAAGAGGAGTTTCTTAGTAATTATTGATGATTAAATTTAAAAAGAAATTGAGTTAAGAGATGTATTTATTGTATGAGTTTCTTAGTAAGATTATTGGTGGGTTCTTAATAGAGTTTCTTATTGGAAAAATGAAATTTGTCATGAAAGAAAACTGAACTTTGTATTGAAGACAATTGAAAGTTGTACAATGAAGAATGTATAGCAAAGACATATTTATAATAAAACACTACAACAACACAACAGAGATATAATTTGATGACGACTGACAAATGGAGACGATGACGACTGACAAATGGAGACAAGAACATGATCCTCTCTATTTTAAAGACATGATTTCTGATATTCCATGGATACAAAACTACATGCAGAGATATAATCTGATGACGACTGACAAACACAAACTGGCCTTCGTCATGAGTGCTTTCAGGTGTTGGACTAATCCAGATCACAACAGAAAACGGATCATTGGTCCACAACCTTTACATTGCGATCCAAACAATCCTCTTGTTGTTTACTTGTACTTACAGGAAAGTATCGTCTCTCTTGATGTCACAACAAAGAAGCTGCGTTTAATAACAGAAGTTAGCAACAGAGACCAGAATAGACCTCTTTAATGTCGATTGCTTGCATCAGATAAATACTAGTATTTGTTTAGCAAATTGAAACTTGTAACTTAGACTTTCTTAAACAAGAAGTCACGTCTAGTGAACCTAAAACTCAAGCTTACCACTAAATATGAAGTCATGTCTAGTGAACCCAAGACTCAAGTTTACCAAACAACTAAACTCAAGCTTACCACAAATTATCAACAAATCGTTATCACCAAACCATTATCACCAAACCCTTATCAACAAATTATCATAACAGTAACAGTCAAATCACTAACCTTTAACATATGCGACCAAGCCTTGAATCGTCCTACCACTTCCTCCCACCTCCTCGATCCATCCCAAACAATTCTTCAAGAAAACAGAGAACATGTCAGTTGCCTTACAAATCAGATTTCATATATTACAGAGAAGATATTAGAGAGAAGAAATTACATAGAGAAGGATTCAACAATTAACCCTAAATCCATAAACCCTAAAATCAGAAATTTCACAAACCCTAAGTCAACCACAATTCTTGATTTAACACATAATCGGTACTCAAACATGCTAGAAAATACTCTCCTATGATGCTAAACAATGTATCCAACCTACCCATTAAAAACCCCTAATTACAAAAAATTCTTCCAAACCCTAAATCTACTTTCCCAACGAAATCAATCACAAATAAACAACCGATAACACTTTACCTTGATTCTGTCGGCTAATGAAGGTTTCCGATTTGATCGCCTCACTTCTCCGTCGTCGATTCATCATTATCGGCCCAAATCGCCTTTGGCGTCGTGAAAGAGAACACGAGAGAGACCAAATAGAGAGAGAAAAAAATTTGGTTTCTGCGTGTTTTTTTTTCCCTTTTCTATCATCGACTCGCCCAATCATGCTTCGCCACGTCAGCGTCTCTTAACACATGAATCGTTTCTTAATTAAGAAACGATTCTTAGCTTTTTATTTAATTTAATCATTTTATTTATTTATTTTTTAACCTAAGAAACAACTAAGATACAGCCGATAAGGATGGTATAATGCTCCTAGTGAATGCAATTATTGGTAGCCAAATACCTTCACAAACTGTATGTTTCCATCCTTCAAAATCTAAACTCACTCAGCTATTTATAAGCCATAAAGTGTTCGAATCGACCAGACAAGTTGAACAACAAATCTCTGAAGATTGATCAGACAATCTGAGAAACATATCTTTGAGGACTGATCAGATAAACTGAGGAACATATTTCTGAGGATTGATCAGATAACTTGAGGAACAGATTCTGAAGATTGATCAAACAACTTGACGACAATATCACAGAAGACTGATCATGCATTAATTGTGAGATTGAAGATGTGTGGATTCCAAGTCAAAGACAAGGAAGGAAAGAA